>SNQJ01S0002682.1:367134-428538 GCA_010110895.2 Picea sitchensis
CATGATAATCTTTTGTATCATCTTGGCAAGTTGTGTATTCCACAGGGGGAAAGAATCAACATTATAAGAGAAGCACATTCTTCTCTTATTGCTGGTCATTTTGGTGTAGGCAAGACAATGGCTAATTTGCAAAGATACTACTATTGGCCTAAAATGAATGAAAGTGTTTCAAGATATGTTCGAGGATGTTCGTTATGTGCCACAAGTAAACCTAGCAATCGAAAGTTGGGTTTGTATACTCCACTTCTGGTTCCTTCTCGACCTTGGGAAAGTATTTCCATGGATTTTGTAGGTGGTTTACCTATGTCCAGATGAAGTCATGATTATCTTTATGTTGTGGTTGATCATTTTAGAAAAATGTGTATTTTGATGCCTTGTACAAAGCAGGTTACAGCTAAACAATTGACACAAATGTTCTTTCAAAATGTTTGGGTACATTTTGGATTGCCTAAATCCATTATTTCTGATCGGGATTCTCGATTTGTTGGAAGTTTTTGGACGAGTTTATGGGCACTCATGGACACCAAACTTAAAAAGAGAACAACTTTTCATCCGCAAAGAGATGGTCAAACAGAGGCGGTAAATCGAGCAGTGGTGCATCTTCTTCGTGCTTATTGCAGCAAGCATCCTAAACTTTGGGATGAGCATTTACACTACTTTCAGCATGCTTACAATCGAGCTAAGCACTCTTCGACTCAAACGTCGCCATTTGAAGCATGTTTGGGCTATTTGCCCAAATATCCTTTAGATTTTATCTTTGGGAAAGATATTGCTATCAATGGTCAATATGACATTGATAGGGAAAAAAATTTCATAGAACAAATTCAGTCGATACATCAAGTGGTGCAAGAGCATTTGGAAAAGAGTCAAGCCAAGTACAAGACGAGACATGGCAAGCATCATGTTGATCACAGTTTCCAAGTTGGAGATGAAGTTTGGCTTTACATCAGTAAGGAGAGACTTAAAGGAGAAGGTAAAAAATTGAAACCGAATCGATATGGTCCTTTCAGGATTATCGACAAGATTGGTAACAATGCCTTTCATTTAGATTTGCCTCCTTATATGCAAATGTATGCAGTTGTTAATGTTGAGAATTTGAAATTGTATGAGCCTCCATTGATTGATGATCATGGAGAGCATGTTCATATTCCTTCTATAGATGATTTTTCCCTAGAATATCTTACAGAACTGCATGAAGACACCATCCTTGACAGGAGAATGCGAACTTCAAAACGAGGAAATGTGGAGTATCTTCGAATTGGTCTTAAAGGTATAAAACCAAGCAAAGCCAAGTGGATTGAGGTTGGAAGGGTGAGGGAAATATACCCTCATCTTCACATAGACTGAATATAGTCTTTTGGAGGTCCAAAATCTTTCCAATGGGGAGGTGTGATCAGGTGATCAAATTTTGCTCAAAAATTCAAAGTGCTCGAAATCGCTTCAAATCGGACGAGAACGTAGGCCTCATCGTTGCGAACCCAACGCAACTCGTTTAGGTTCAAACAAACGTCAGGATCGAGAGATATCACATTCTTTTCAAAATGGCAAACAGGCAAAAAAGGGATGTTGATTGTACAAGTCCGTACAGTCCGTAGGGACGATGACATGGCAGACTGTACAGATGACGTGGTAGATTGTACACTGACGTGGCAGGAAGTTGGAATATGGCATGTTTTATTGGTAGCGAATGGGAATGAGACACGTGGCCCAATCAAAGGCTACCACGTGTCACTTGCTTGTTGGTTAAAACTTTGCACTCGGCAGGAGTCGACCCCGTGACCTCTGGGGCAAGGGTAAAGCTTCTTGAAAGGCCACCCAATCGGCGCGCCCACGTATGTTCCTTGTTATATATGTTTTAAACATTGTATTTAACATTGTTATATTGTATATATGAGCGTGGACCGAGCCGGGGCTAAGCCCCGACCCATGGTCATGTGTTATGTTATATGCGACTAACACTACAGTGGTTACCACCGTAACCATATATTGTAACCGTTTGATATATATGTGCATGGTTTACCATGTGACTACTATACCAATGCGTGCGGGTTGTAACATACGGTTCCAACGGTTATATAACCATTAGCAGTGTTGTGTGTTGGCGCGGTCGTATGACTTCCATGTGCCCACGGGCCTTGGTAGTTAGGGCCAGCACGTAAACGGTTCGACAGTTTGGACCAGTGGTGCGATTGCGCCCGGTTCCGGGTTTTCACTCTTTAAATTGTGTGTGGGCTAGGTTGAGCCAGAGGAGGTGCATTTTGTAGATGCAGAGACAACAAGCTTGAAGAGGAGACTTCAAGGAAGCCTATCTTCTTCGTTTTTTGGCCAAACGAGGTGCCGAAAAAGCCAAGCTAGGGGTTTTTGGACATTCTGAAGTCATTGGAGCAGTCTATTTGGTAGTTTGATCATTGTAAAGCACATTTTTGATCACTTTGAACAAATAATACAAATGATCCATTGGAAGCTGGACCAGGAGATGTAGCCCAAGAGAGGGGTGAACTCCTTTATCATTTGTTGTGTTATGTGTTTTATGTTCATTGATTATGCTGCTGTTTATATGGATCTTGAATGAGTAAATCCTATTATAAGTTGTGTTGCAAAGTTGATCCATTTGCATTTTAACACATAAACTTTACTTGCAAATATTTTCAAGATTACAAGTCTTCTTCATTTTTAGATCATACAGTTTAGTTCCTTCTTGGTAAATGCACATAGACTTGTGTCATGAGAATTAGAAGTCAGTTGTTGAACATGGTTGGAGAACTTCTTTTCCTTTTTCTGCATTAGGTTAAAATCTTGTTTTGGAGAATTAAGAGTGTGAAGTAGCTTCTTGCAATAAGTAGATTTCCCTTCAGCAATAGTGTAGAATTTCTTCCTGCAAAAGTAAATTAGAAAGTTAGATTAAGGTAGGCAATTCATGGTTTATGTAGAATCATCAGTTTAGATTGCAATTATGATTTTAATTCTGTAGCACTCCAGCTGTATTAGCACAATTGTGTTACCAATATTGTTTGTTTGATTTTGTTAAAATAACTTCCCTACTGCAATTATATTAGAGATGCTTTCATAATCTAGCATAGACTGTGCAGAATTATCTTGAAATAACAGACTTCCCTGGGTTGAAAATTCATATTGAACACTTTGATTTTCCATTCAATTAGACAATTAAAGTGCCCAACATTTTGGCGTCGTTGCCGGGGAAGATAATTGTAGATTTTGGTAAGCACATTAGTTTTTTTTTTAGGAATGAATAGTCTGCATGAATCACCAAGCACGAGAACGAACCCCCCAAAATACTAACATTGCAGGCACCAAAGGACGTCGAGGAAGAAATCCTAACATATTGGGACATTGTTGATGAGATTATAGCCAGAGCAGACTCTTCTTCAGGATCCATTTTTTGCCCTGCCAATCCTCCAAGAGGATGTGATCCACAGTCAGCAGAAACACCCCCTCTCGAAACATCATTCTCATCAAGGGTTGAAGCTGAAGTTGTAGCTGAAAGTGAAGCTGAATATTTTTCACCAACAAATCAACAAGAAACACTAGAGAACATTGAGGATAAAGGTAGTATAGGCTCGAACTGAGAAAACCTAGAAGAAGTTTTTTATCAGATCAATGGTCGGATAGTCACTAAGGAAGAGTGGGATGTTGTTCATATTGAGTGGAGGGAGAGAGAACATATGGAGAATCAAGGGGATAATGAAGAAGAGCTCTACCAAGAGAATCCACAGAACAACGAGGATTAGGTAAACAATGAAAACACTATCTCTACCCTGGTTTTTCCTATTTTTGATGTTCCCACATGAGGGATGTCTCCTATGAAAAACATACCTCTCTCGGCTCTCCCAAATTTTCATGGATTATCTACTAAAGATCCGGATGAGTTTCTGTTCGAATTTGACACTTTGTGTAGAAGCTATGACTACACTACCACTGTGCAGAAGCTCAAACTGTTTCCAGCCACATTAAAAGGAAATGCGTTAAGATCGTTCATGAGCCTTGGAGGGGAAAACATTTCAACATGGATACAAATGAGGTAGCTATTCCTACACAAATACCAAGACTGTTGTCGAACAAGGTAACGCAGAGAGGAGATATTCAAAATGTCACAGAAGGAGGACGAGACCCTTGAAGACTTTGTGGAGAGACTCCAATACAATCTACAACGGTCTGGCCATCCGGATGTGAGTAAGGACATTCTGAAAACCATTTTTCTAAAAGGAGTTAGAGAAGATTTCTTAGATATGCTGAATATGCTTGGTAAAGGAGATATATCTAAGGAATCCTATGAGGACATTGTAGACCTCTGCAAAAGATGTTCTTGAGGATCTATAAGGAATAAGTCAGTTACCAAGGATACTACTTTTTCAAGGGTACATAAATCAACAAATGGAGGAGCAAAAAGAGAAGAAATAGGTAATCTATTAGAAAGTTTCAAAACATAGATGTTTAACTCTTTTGCCTCACAAATGGATACTTTGCAGGTCAAACATAAACAAGTAGAACCAGAGCAAGTATTATGCGTTTTCTGTCCAAAATGCAGGAAGAAACATCCACCAAGGGAGTGCCCACTGAACAGTGTCCAGGTATGCCTTATTTGTGAACTAGACCATGCTACTGACCAATGTCCTTCTCTACCAGGGGTAAAATCATCAATGAAGGAAACTAATGTGGAAGCAGAAGTTGGTTATCTGATCACACAAAGGAGACAATGGCAGCCAAGAGGTCAAGGTATGAATTCTCAATTCTCTCCTCCATCATTTAATTATTGGAACAATTAGCTACCATATGGCCAGTCTACTGCCCCCCTCCAAATCAAATGCCACCCTCTTATCAGGATCCCAATGCATGGTTACCTATGCCCCAACAACCGAATCACTATGGACAATGGAACCCATATGGGAGAGGTCCTCAACAACAACTCAGTTATCCAAGCCAACACCAACCAAACTTCTTTCAACAACAGTTCCAACCCCCATACTAGCAGCAACAGCTGCAATTGCCTCCCAATAACTCACCAAACAATCCTCCCTTACGACCTCAAATGCATGTGAAACCTAACCCAAACCCAAATAATAAGTTCGTTCAGAACATAGACATACTTAATGTGCTAGCCTTATCTATTACTCCTATGCCTTGTGATGAAATACACTTAAGATCGGGGAGAATAGTTGAGCCAATAGTTGAAGATGCTCCATCTTCAAAATCAGATAAGGAATCAAGGGAGAGACCATCTACTGATACAGAAGAAATTGACCAAACCATTCTAGAATCAACAGACCCACCATTCCCTGAAAGACTGAAAATTACCAAGCCTGTGGAATTACCATCTTTCAATCTCCTTGGAGAATTGCAAAATATGCACTTTAATATTCCACTACTGCAAGAAATAAGGGATGTCCCTAGTTATGCCAAGACTGTGAGGGATCTCTGTACCAGAAAACCTGGATGAAAATCTAAATATCCCCTCACAGTGCATGAAGTGGGGGATTTGTCTGAGCTAATGCTAGGAAAAACTCCACCTATTAAATATGGGGACCCAGGAAACCCTACCGTCACAGTTAAAATCGAGCAGACATCTATTCAGCATGTACTAGTTGATTTAGGGGCAACAATTAACATCATGCCAATAGAAACTACGCAGTTGTTGCAACTCAGAACAAAAATCCGACCTATTCCTACTATTATAGAACTAGTTGATCGCTCTACCATCAGACCAAAAGGAGTAATCGATGATTTAGTTATTTCAGTAGACTCATGGGAGTATCCTGCTGATTTTGTCGTGTTGCAGCCCAAACCGGTCTGGGAGGCCATCCTCTAATTCTGGGACGACCATGGTTAGCCACAGCTGACACCTTCATAGTTTGCCGATCTGGTTCTATGACCATCTCTGATGGTTACAACACAAAAAAACTTACCCTGTATCCTCACGCTACACCCAGTGCAGAACCTGGAAACTCTCTATGGATGGACGTTGAGGCTGAAAGTGCTCTACCTGTACTAACTATAGGAAAGGCCCTGAGTTTCAAGGATGAGATAGAGGATGAGTTAATCAATTGTTTTATTTGTGATCCCTCTACTGTTACACAACACACGCACCACCAATTGATCAGAGTCTTTGACCCTATGGCCCAGGAAGAAATGAACTCGGAAATGTTCTCAGAAACTACTGACAATCAGAGTGATTCAGCTGTAACAACAGTTGTTGTAACGACAAATGCTGTAACAACAGATGATGAAACAACAACAGCTGAATTATTTCCCAAAATTAGTTCTAAGAGCGTCGTTGTGGAAATTGAACCTGGGAAAACCTTGAACATCAATCCCGATCTCTCCAACACTGAAACCCGTCGACTGATGAATTTACTGACTGGACATAAAGAAGCATTTGTGTGGGATTACATGGATATGAAAGGCATCCCCTATGAGCTATGCACCTACCATAAATACATCAAATAAGAATGCCAACCCATTTGCCAACCACAAAGGAGGATGAACCCAAACCTTAAAGAAATTGTTAAAGAATAACTTCAAAAACTTCTCAATGATGGATTCATCTATCCTATATCAGACAGTGAATGGGTATCACCATTGGTTATTGTGCCTAAAAAGAATGGTAAGTGGAGAGTGTGTGTGGACTATCGAGCCCTGAATAAGGCAACGGAGAAGGATCATTTCTCTCTGCCATTTATTGATTAGGTTTTATATAACTTAGCCGGAAAAAAATATTTTTCTTTCCTAGATGGATTCAGTGGCTATAACCAGATACAAATTGCCCCACAGGACCAAGATAAGACCACCTTTACCAGCCCTTGGGGAACATTTTCCTACAAGGTTCTCCCATTTGTCTTGTGTAATGCACCAGCCACTTTCCAGAGAGTTGTGATTGGTATTTTCTCTCATATGGTGAATGACTGTATGGAAATATTCATGTATGACTTTACACCTTATGGGACTAATTTCGAAGATGCTTTGTCTAATTTCAAAAAAGTGCTCAAAAGATGTAAACAGTCTCATCTTTCTTTAAGTACATAAAAGTTCCATATGATGATGCGCGAAGGGGTAGTGCTGGGACACTTCATCTCTTATGTAGGAATTCAGGTAGATCCAACCAAAATCCAGGTAATTTTGGACATTCCAACTCCATCAACTCAGAAAGAGGTAAGAAGTTTTTTAGGACATGCTGGGTATTACAGGAGATTTATAAAAAAAAATTCTAAACTTGCCTCTCCATTGTTTTTCTTACTAACAAAAGATAATAACTTTCGTTGGACTAGCGACTGTGAATTGTCTTTTGTTGATCTTAAACAAAGATTGTCTATAGCTCCCATCTTGAGAGGGCCCAATTGGGCTCTGCCTTTTCACATTTCTTCAGATGCCTCAGACACTGCAATTGGTGTAGTTCTAGGGCAACAGGAGGACAAAGAACCCTATGCTATATACTATATCAGCAAGAACATGGCTCCTACTGAGTTAAATTACACAGTTACTGAAAGAGAATTCTTGGCAGTAGTATATGAAATCAATAAATTCAGGCATTATGTAACTGGTTACCCAACTTTTATTCATACTGATCATACATCCATAAAATATCTAATGAATAAACCTATTACTAATGCTCAAGTGACAAGATGGTTGTTACTACTGCAAGAATTTGACATCACTATAGTGGATAGGCCAGGAAAAGAAAATGTGGTTGTTGATTTTCTCTCGACATTACATATAAATGATGATAATTCACTTGTAGACGATTCCTTTCCTGATGAACATTTGTTTGCAGTATCTGCTCACTCACCCTGGTATGCAGACATTGCTAATTATCTGGTTGTAGGGAAGGTACCTCCCCATCTATCTCTTAGGGAAAGAAGGAAAATTATTCAAAAGAGTTCCAGGTACAGTTGGATAGGACGATACCTCTTCTACACAGGCCTAGACCAAGAAATCAGGAGATGTGTGAGGGATGATGAGTTTTATGATCTGCTAAAAGCTTGCCATGATCTCCCTTGTGGGGGCCATTTTGCTGCAAAAAGGACCAGGCATAAAATTTTAAGGATGGGCTATTATTGGCCCAACATATTTCAAGATGCCAAGAATTATGTCCAAGCTTGTGATAGTTGCCAACATATGGGTCAGCCAACTCACAAGGATGAGATACCACTCCAGCCTCAGGTAGTGTTAGAGCCTTTTGAGAGATGGGCCATGGATTTTGTAGGACCCATTCACCCACCTTCCAATCAAAAAGTCTATATATTGGTCTGTACATATTACATGACCAAGTGGATGGAGGCAAAAGAACTTATCAGAGCGTGAGAAGAGGCTGTCTTAGAATTCTTGTTTGAAAATATATTTGTTAGGTTTGGAATTCCCAGATAACTGGTCACTGATGGAGGACCCCCTTTCACATCACATAACTTTGAAGCTCTACTCAGTAAATATCATGTTTTACATAGAATAGCTTCTCCATACCATCCACAAGGCAATGGCCAAGTGGAAAGCACCAACAAAGTTATCGAAGCCATTCTTACTAAAACAATGAGAGAAAATTATAAGGACTGGTCTGACAGACTGCATGAAGCTCTATGGGCTTACCGAACTACTTGGAGGAGCACAACTAGTTTTTCTCTTTACAAGCTAGTATATGGAAAAAGCCTTGTTTTTCCCATTGAATTCGAAATCAAAACCTTAAGAACTGCATCAGCAGTCAACCTCGACTTGACTATGGCACAAAAAGCCAGAATGTAGCAACTCAATGAGCTTGATGAAAAGCATTTGGATGCCATCCATCAAACCACAGTGATTCAACAACAAAGAACAAAATGGCATGACCGAATCATTAAAAATAAATTATTCCAGAAAGGAGATTGGGCACTGTTGTATGATTCATGCTTTAAGGAATTTCAAGATAAGTTGCATACATGATGGCTAGGGCCTTACGAGGTAGACACAGTCTTTCCGAATGGGACAGTCTGGTTGATTACTATTGATGGATCCAATACACACTTACATGAAAATGGTCATCGCCTGTGTCTGTATCAGCATCCACTGTCCAAGGCAGAATTCAAAACTAGTTGTACAACTGATACAGATTATCAAATATTAACAAGAAAGGAGCTTTCTCCTTCCCCTTCTGAACTTTAGGACTTCTTTTGCTCAGACTTTGTATATAAATAATCTCAGCAAAATTTGCATTTCTCTGTTTTTAGTTGAAATTTTGTTATTTTCTTTACTATGTTAATAAAGCCTTGGAAGGTATCAGGCAATTTTGTGTGTGCAGGTAGATGGATGAACAAAAGGAAACGATGAGTTCATGGAAGTTGAAAAACTTTCTCGAATCGCAGTAAGGTAGCATTTGGCCGATTTCATTGTTGTTACACCTTTTCCCGATAAATTGGCCAATTTCATTGTTGTTACACCTTTTCCTGATAAATTGGCCGATTTCATTGTTGTTACACCTTTTCCCAATAAATTGGCCAATTTCATTTCTATTACACCTTTTCCCGAAAAATTGGCCGATTTCATTGTTGTTACACCTTTTCCTGATAAATTGGCCGATTTCAATGCTGTTACACCTTTTTTTTTTCCTCGATAAATTGGCCGATCTCAACACTGTTACACCTACCTCCGACATTTTTGAAAAAGAATCTGTTGATACACTAATTAGAGTTGTTCTTTCTTGCCACTTCACTCTTTCTTTTTTCCACTGCTGCAGCTCCAGCCCTCCAATCTTCTGTGTAGCAACACCTCTGATTAGACAATGCTGATGCTTTCTATCTGAAAGTGTTGCTTCATTATGACGTAACTTCACATTCGGTGATATCCAGTTGGCTCACTACAGTAAGTACTACGAATTTGCACAAGCTGTCATTTCTCTCACGCTCCTTCATCATGACCAGCTATTACATGCCATTCCGACGACGGTTGGATTGTGCGGTTACTCCGATAGGTCATTATGTGCGGTAAGATTTGAGGTACGTGATTAATCCTACGTGTTCAAGTAATGGAGATCTAAAAACACAATTTCCTATTTACTAACCGGTTACACCTGAAGCCAATCTGCTTAGTTGGNAACGTAAATCTAGTCGTTCATTTCGAAGTTTATACACACCTCCACCACCTTTCTACCCACACTTCTTTTAACTAAGACACTGTATTCTCTCTGCAAATCATGTTCGAGATTATTGCGTCTCTGATTTAGGTGATAGTTTCTCCTCCTACGTGCCTGTAACTCTCAAGAAAACATCATGGGAGGATCAGTTGTGAGACATGAACCCACAACTCTGGACAATTTTCTACTACACCCAGAGGCCTACCAAATATTTCTTCAGGCAGGCTAGATATCGTATTTTAAGAATTTGAAAGAGTTTAGTGAGGACGAGGTATTGGAGTTTAGTCAAAATCTTACTGAAGGGTATTCAATGGTGAATGGGCCAAGGATTCCAGTAACAAAGGCGAGCATTTCTGCTGTAACAGGGTTGCCAAAAATGGGAGACCGATGGTTTAACAGAAAAACACATCTTCCGGATGCACAGAAGGGGTTCCTCATCAACACTGAGCGAGTTCATACCAAGGGCAGAGGCATAGACGTCAATTCAATTCCTTACCAGAGCCATGGGGGAAAGTTGCAGAATTTCTTAAAAGGTACATCACCTGTGAAGGCCGATACCAAGTTGTTTATTTTTTTGATTTCATCTTATTATCACATCTGCGACATCAGAAATTCATAAACATTCCTTATTATCTCCTACAATCATTGCATAACATGGCCCGTTTTGTAAAAAAATCCAAGAGCCCCAAGAATTGTGTTTTTAATCACAGACTCATCAACCTATTAATTCATAGAGGTATGGGCATTTCCAATAACCCATTACCTGCTGTAGCAGCGCAACCACAGTCTGTAAATCCAGAAAGGATTGCACTAGTCCTTGAAACTGAAACCCATATACGTCTTTCAGAGCCTCTACCCTTGGTTGCAACAGCAGTCCAAACACCTACTATCATTGTTCGTAAGATGACTCAGAAAAGAAACTGTGTAACCCGCAGCCATCCTAGCACCAAACAGATAAGCCTCAACGACTTTGCATTACAACAGCCTGTAGCTGTGGACAAACAAATAGATGAAGAGCCAACTGCTTGACCACAATCACAGCACTTGGCTGATACACCGATTATTGAAATTCAACCCCCTGCCTCTGACAAGAAAAACCCTGCTCCTACCTATGCATTACCTAAAAAGCGAGAAAGGATAGCACGGTCCACTATAACATCAAGACCACTTACCCCCTCTGCTGAGGCACCAAATATCACACAGACCCCTCCTATTGATGCTGCAATCAAACAGGATTCTCCTATTACTGCTACAGTCGATCAAGCACCTACTAGCATTACCTGTGCATCTTTGCAGAAAAGGAAACGTCCATTCAAAGGAAAACCTCGGAGATACATTGATCAAATTGGATCAACATCAAATCAGAACCCTCTAGCTGCTGCAACAGAGAATTCTCCAGGAGTACGAATACTAGGTTTTACCTTATGCCCAGAACTGTAGGAAACTATCTTTTCCTTTCAAAATGAATGTACTCAATTTGCAGCAGAATCATCGGTGTTGCCTGATTATTCTGCTCATCCCATATCCGTTGATGATATCCAGATCATCACAGACCCCAGTATACCAGAATATCCTCCTTGTGTGCTTGAGGAAGAACAACCTATTCCTCCTCTAGCAATGAAGAAGCAAACCACTACTTTTATTTCTACTTTACCCAAGAGAAAAATTAGGTCCATCGGGTCTATCGAAGTTGCAATTGGAAGACAAGATATGGAGCAGGCCGTTCCTATTCTTCATCCATTATACCCTATGGTTTATGCAGAGACAGTTCCACAAGAATCAACTATCCATGTCGAGACTGATCCACAAGAACCAGTCCTGACAAATACAGATGTTACACCAGAACCAGCTGCTCCACAGAAGATTGTCCTACCAGAGCTAGTCATATTGGAACCAACCGAAAATGTTGAGACTGCTCCACAAGAACTAGTCCTGACAGACATAGATGTTCTACAAGCATCAACTGTCCATGTCGAGACTGATCCACAAGAACCAATCCTGATGGACACAACGGTTACACAAGAATCATCTCCACAACATGTTGAGGATGTACCACTTGCCCAATTGTTTGCCCAAATCGAGCAAAAAATCAAGAATACAGAAAATTCCAGGATCGCTGCACTGATAATAGAGAATGCTAAGCTCAATGCTGAATTAAAAACCCAGAAACAAGAGGTGGTAGATTCCCAACAGAAGAATCCAGAGGGGATAACCATGGACATCCTAGCACTGACAAAAGTTGTTTTGGGCAGAAACAAAGAACTAAAGTGTTTTGAGTGTGACAACATTTACTATGAGGCAGAATATGAGGTAGTCAAAGTTCCAACTGCTACAGGACCAACAAATGTATCAATCAAGACTGAACATGGACTTCTTGCTACACAAAAATCAGTAAAACAGAGGAGATCTCATTGTCATAAATCATCTCCTGGTATACCAAAAGCTTGCAAACAAGAACCTATGTTTTCTACACGAGTTGTTACTCAAGCAACTCAAACTAACCCTGTTCTCAAGCATAAAGAAACCCAAACAGATTGTTGACTCAACATATTTCCTTTTTGACACATGATTCTACATTACCGACACTTAGAAATTTCTCTTCACAATTTTGCACTGGAGGAGATACTGATCTACTTCAGCTACAAAATAAGGGTTGAATGTGTTTTGCATGAGGACATGCAATGTCTTCAGTTGGGGGGTATGTTAGGGCCCTGAAATGTCCCTTTTTCACTACACCTTTTGATCATTCAACCTCCTCATTCCTAAGCTAAATGACTATTATAATGAGCACCAAGACCCTTTTTCCCAAGGTACGAACTATTCATCTTGCTTTTATGTTTTCATTTACTTAGCATGTTTGATTGATAACGTTCACATATTTTACCCATGAAATAATTTAACTAATGCTCAAAGTGTTAGAACAACCCATTTCGAGAACCTCGCTACTGTCACAGCTATGCGCAATTCCTGGAAGTTGTTACAGGACTTCTGCAACGGATGCCCATCAATCCTAGAAGTTGTTACACAAATGCTACGACAGAAGCCTGTTAATCTCAGAAGCTGTTACAAAAGACTCCACCAGTCCTGCTGTGATACGACTGCTGCAACACCTGTTGATTAGAATGTTGGCTCACGATGTTGATGAAGGAGAATTCAAGATTTGATATTAATGCTATCTAATGAATATCCTGAGAATCGGGGATTCTCAGGACTGCTCTGTTTCTTAACAACTGATTGACTCTGACTTTAAATAGTAGATCTTTTGTAATATAAAGGGTTGTTAGTCTTTTTGCTAGAACTAAAGAAAGGAACAATTATTGTACACAAACATCTTTTTTGCAATTGAATGAAGAAGTGGATTGAATTTCTTTAGCAGACTGTAACTTATCTTTTTGAGTGGATTCAATGAGAAGGAAAGGGCCCACCTTCCTCACCGATTCCCCTCTATTTCGAATTCTAGATTTAGTCGTTTTCATTTTGAATGGTTTAACTGTTAGATATTTATGAATACAACTGTTGTTACAGTTTAGTTCCTTCTTGGTAAATGCGCATAGACTTGTCTCATGAGAATTAGAAGTTAGTTGTTGAACATGGCTAGAGAACTGCTTTTCCTTTTTTTGCATTAGGTTAAAATCTTGTTTTGGAGAATTAAGAGTGTGAAGTAGCTTCTTGCAATAAGTAGATTTCCCTTCAGCAATAGTGTAGAATTTCTTCCTGCAAAAGTAAATTAGAAAGTTAGATTAAGGTAGGCAATTCATGGTTTTTGTAGAATCATCAGCTTAGATTGCAATTATGATTTTAATTCCGTAGCACTCCAGTTGTATCAGCACAATTGTGTTAGCAATATTGTTTGTTTGATTTTGTTAAAAGAAATTCCCTACTACAATTAGATTAGAGATGCTTTCATAATCTAGCATAGACTGTGCAAAATTATCTTGAAATAACAGACTTCCCTGGGTTGACAATTCATATTGAACACTTTGATTTTCCATTCAATTAGACAATTAAAGTTCCCAACACCAGTTAGAGAAATATTTTCACGAAGCTTAGGATCAGGGCTATGAGTTCCATTTTAGTTGGTTGTTGATCCTCATCGCCTTCATTGCTTGGGAGATGCTGGAAGGTGAAACCTTCCCTCAAATTGAGCCATCTGAACCCTTAGCTGTGAAGTTCACTACGCTCTGGTATTCGAGTGACATGGATAAACAATGGAAGTAAAACACGATGTTCCAAACCTATTACCTGCAGTTGAAGAGGGATATTGAGTCTTTCCCTCGTATGACATCGAACACCCTGGACAGGTTCAGGCCAATTATGAAGTTCTGCACAGATGGACATTTTATTTATATCACTACGCGTGGAGGCGAACATAAAGAAGAGCTTCAATCCTACTACAAGCTCACAGAGGAGGACCTGGAAGAAATAACTAAGGAATGTCTTGCAGAGATCCTTATACTAGTCGACCAGGCGGAACTGTCTGACCCCGACCTCATTGGAAGTCCCGTGGTTACTCGCGAAGAGTATGATGCACCCAACAGTAGCAGGAAGAAAAAGAAGGAATATGTACAGGAAATAAACATCGCATCAGAAGAGACTGCATCGGATTCACTTAGAAGAGGAGGAGATGACGAAGTGGACAAAGAAGAGAAAGAAGGGGAAGAAGATAAGAAAAAGCAGGGCGAAGTAACACCACCTAGGAACCCCCTTGAAGAGGCAGAGACGTCCAAGAAAAGAAAGGTTTCCCAAATGAAACCTACATTGCGGAAGAAGTCAAAAGCTAGTAAGCCCAAGCTACAAACTGTGCTCACGGTAGATGACATTGACCTCATCATCGCCGTTGTATCATATACATTAGAAGATATCTTACAACACAATGAAGAAAAACAAGAATCCATGTATGATCATATTGAAGCAGCTCTTAAATGAATACAGAAGGCTCTCCATTCAATCCGCAGAGTGCCTACCGCGCCATTGTCATAAGGGAACATAGAAGTAGGAGATGAGTCTGCCCAGCTACGCATGATAGAAAATGCAATGGAGGATTGCCTTCGTCGTGTCCAGGAGGAAAAAGAATAGGCCACAGAGGCCCTAAAGCAAGAAAAAGAGGAAGCCATAGAACAACGTCGGGTTGTGAAGTAAGAAAAAGATGACCTCTAGGCGAAGTTTATAGAGGATAGAGTGCAGATCCAAAGGGAGAAAGAAAAGTTGCTCATAGAGAATATTGGAGTTAAAGAAGAAGTCACTAGAGCACTTCGCTTTGTGACAGGCTTAGAGAAGATGGAAGAAGACCCAGTAGAGAATCAATTAGGAAGGCTTGTCGAATCCATTCAACAACTCCAAAAAAGAATAACAGAATTGGAATTACAGACAGTGCTAAGCACTCCCGAGGAAGTGCGAGATCTAAGAGAAGAAACTACAAGGAGCGCAGTTGAGAGAATCAAGGCATTAGCCTTGGAATGCAAACATCTCAGCATTCACATGCAGACCTACGAGCTCCTTGAAGAGGAACCTGAGCTCAGGACACTTGAGTCATAGCTCTAGGAGGAAAAACAACAAGCAACAACAATGCAAGCAAAGTTAAAGCTACTGTCATCAGTCGAGAGGATGAAAAGAGCCCAGGAATAGCGCATGGTTCAGCAACAGGCCCATGCCATTCAAAGCAAGGTCATGGAAGTAACCTAGCGACTCTAGCCACTGCAGGATGAAGCCTGCACACTTTTTGAGGAGATTGAAGGACAAGGTGCAAATCTAGAACAAGTAGTCACCTCAGTTGCACAACGATTGGAGGGACCTATCATTGAGAAGGTCATTCAGGAGTTCGTCGAGCAGGAGGCTCTGGCTAAGCAGTAGGTCGAAGCAGCTCGAGCCATCTCGAGGCCTTCAAAGAAGAGTTACCCAGATTAGAGAGACTCGGGACGAGTCAGAGGTGAGTGTTGGGGGCTTGCTGGCCCTTGAACAAGTTTTGGAGAACTTGGGTCATGTTTGACTGATTTTGGGACTTCAACAAGCTAGTCGAAGACAGAACGCCAGGCGAAGCGGAGATCGTGGGATGTCTCCCCCTTTTTGCAGGATTTTTGGATTTAGTGTTTATGTAACGGTTATGGGATGTTGTCCATAGGTTTACCCATGTTTATGACCATTTTGTAATGTATAAATAGATAGCTAGGCGATGCAATAAGGGGCTAGTGTGCTAAGTGAATTAGTAGTGAATGTTTGTGGCTTAGTGCAGAGGTAGAGGCTTTGTGCATGCTATGTGTTAGGACTTGTAGAGCTAAGTGCAAGTGATTGTAAGAAGCTTGTGTGCATATTGTATGAAGGCTTTGTGCTTAAACCTAGCTCGAGGAAGGAGGATCTAGTGAGGTGCGCACAAATATCCTGTCCTATGTGGAGTAGGTTTTTGTGGCTCTATGCTTTTAGAATATTGAAAGAAGACAATAAAGAAGAGAAGAGTTGGTGGACGTAGCCCCACACTGGGGTGAACCATGTATATCATGTGTTGTGGTTTCTTTGTGCATTATAGTTGTTATGTTATTGATGTGATGTATTCTTAGTGAAATGATATATGTTAGATGCATCTGATATAATAGCTTAGTGCTTAGTAATGTGAATGAATGCTATATTTAATCTATTTCTATATGATAAGTGCTTGGATGTATTAGATCTTGTTGAATACTGCGCTTCTCTATAACTAGCGTTCTGACCTGCGATGTGAGTAAGAGTTAAATACTGATGAATATTAACTGCTAAGTGCTTTGTTAGGTGTTGTAATCACAGATTTGTGTCCCAGCTAGGTTGTAAACACTTGAGTCTTGCAATCACCCCTGCCTCTACCTCGGGCGAGACTTCATTTGCTTCGCAGGTGTTACTGAAAGGGTCGGTATTTAGGGTTTTGTTGGTGCGTTGTTGAAGCGTTGAACCTTGGGTCTACTCCTGTGCCAACAAATGGTTCTGTTGTCAGGACCTGAAACTGTGATTGTTGAGAACTGAAGAAAAGAGAAATCTATGTGCGTAGATATGTTGCTTTGGTGCGTAGTGTTCTACTTGACTGTGAAGCTCTGTGCTAAGAAGGAATCAGATCTGAAGAAAAGAGGTAAGATCTTAAATCTTTGTGCTCTGAGAAAGGTGAGATAAGTGAATTTTTTTGTTTCAAAAGAATGGATCTAGGTATGTTTGATAGATGTTGTCCTAGTCTGAAAACTAGGGCACAACTAGAATAAACAAGATTGGATATGCATAGATATGATAAGAATAGTGAAAGATATGTTATTCCTATGCATAGAAAGAATGTTTGGACTATAAAATGGATGCAGGATCCTAGAAAGAATTTTTTGTAGATTAGTTACTGTGATCCTAGTGTGTAGTACATGAAAGGTTGGGGGTCATTTAAAAGAAAGAGAGGATTAACTCTTTGCTATAGTTGCAGAAGATCGGGACATCTTGCTAAGAAATTCCCTGGTAGAGGTCCTAGTTGTCTTTGTTGTAAAGATATGGACCATGAAGTTTTGGATTGACCTATAATGATTGATAAATTTGAAAAGATGAATATGAGACAAGAAAACCATGAGATAGGCCAAGAAACTAAGGATATAATAGAACCCCATAAAGAATCAGAGACTGTATTATTATAGATAAACGAAACCCTGAACGATCAAAGAGATATCAACTTATCAGAGATATTAAAAGAGAAGGAGCGCATCAAAACATATTAAAAGAGAAGGAGCGCATCAAAACAAGAATAAGAGACTTTGACATAGACTGTGTTCTGGATGAGGAATCACAGGTGAATATCATGACATAAAGAACGTGGGAAATTTTGGGAAAACCTACTATGGTTCCTTCATTGGGAGGAATAGGATTATTTAGAGGAAAGATGATAACCCTATGTGGAAGACTTACCCAGACATCTATGAGTGCTCATGGAACTTCGTTAGAAGTATAATTTGAGATCATTAAGTTTGTTGAGAACAACGCCCCATTTGTTATTTTGATGGGAAAAACCTAGATTGAAAAAGATCAGATACGAAGGAAACAAGAAGAGGAGGATCTAGAATAGAAAAAGAAAGAAATAAGAGATTTCATGGCTAGGAGAATAGCGCACTTACTCGAAGAACAAGAGGACTATTTAAAGCTACTAAGGACCAGAGATCTGGACGTCGAAGTTGAAAGAACACAAGAAGAATGGAAACACTTGTATGTACAAGAGAGTAAAGTACCTATCCCAGAAAGAGAAGAAGTATTACCCTCGAACCCTATGAAAGACCCTCCACAGTGTGAAGTTACTATGACAAGAGGAGATAAGAACAATAATGGAAAGAGGAAACCAATGACTCAGATTACAGGAAAGAAATCCAGAAAGATCAGCAAGAAGAAAGCAAAGTTAGAAAAGTTACATGAAGTTCCAAGGAGGACTTCATAGAAGGAAGGTTTGCAGAAATGGAACTTCATCGGGATATCAGAACAACGTAAATTAGAACTTCTCCACAATGAAGAAATATAATCGTTAGAGGTGTCCCAATCGTTATCCCGACGCCCCAGAATGGCTAGAAACACAGTTATTTCTAGAACGTTCGCCCTTGGACCATTGGGACAACACCACAATGGATGAAATTGCATTGATTGAGGCGTTCCTGCCCATTGGAAGATTTTGTTACAACGTTGTCTATTTATCCCGTCGAGAATTGCACCATGAACACTTTTTCCAATTGTGATTACTCGAGCCCACAAAGAACTAGTTTCTTTCGTGTAGTGATTATTGAGACCTCACCATCCATTATGTTACATTGAGTGTTTGTTCACCGAATTGAGATATCAAATCTCGAGTGTGCATGTTGGATGAAATTAGCTCAGTAGATTTTTTTTTCGAAGAGATCCTAATAGACCTCATGGCCGAGAAGGTGATGTCCACAGGCATCCAAGCCTCATCGACAAGAGGGGTGAAAGCATCCCCGTCGACTGCTTGTGGATATGGACCATCCTGAGCTACGACAGAGAAACAAACCAAGAATTGTGATGACTTAACGAATGCGAAGCTCATCCCATCTATCCTTCCCGACTACATCTCGCCTCTAGCTGGCACGGTGAGTCATGACAGCGTCCCGAGGGACTTTGACTACACAGTCATCACTACATACCTCCCGAAGGGGATACGCATATTCAGACTGCAATTAGAGATGATTCTGATGTTGAAGATCAACGACTATAACCTGGGAGACTGCAAGAACTATGGCATTCTCGCACCATACAAATATTTGACCAAGACAAAGGGGAATAAGTCAAAGATCATCCCCCAGACATGGACCATGGACATCGCAAGGTCCACCATCCTGAACGTAATGAAGATACCCCACTTTGGAAGGCACCAAGAGGTTAATGCGTGCGTTAAACTCCTGTTGTCGTGCTTCCATGGAGGTTACCTATGGTTGGACAAGTGTATCACAGTCGATACAACAATGATCCATCAGATCACTGGATTAAGCATGCAAGGACCAGACCCACAAGACTTTTATCCAGGGAAGGTTGCAGATTGTGCCATGGCACAGAGAATCAAAGATACCTATGGAGATGTGGAGAAGGGGAAGCGAGGATACAAGGTAGCCTCCATCCAGAATGGCGCAGTGCGCCTAGCCTGGCAGTTGATCACTGGTAATATAGTAAGGAAGAATAGACCCACGAAGTTCACGGGGTTCGTTGTTGACCTCGCGGGCATATGCATTGAAGGGATACAAATGAACTGGGTGAGCTACCTTGTCAACCAGTTAGATAAAGATTGTCTCGAATCTTAGGATCATGGCTATGAGTTTGGTTGTTGATCCTCATCACCTTCATTGCTTGGGAGATGCCGGAAGGTGCGACCTTCTCTGAAATTGAGCCATCTGAACCCTTAGCTGTGAAGTTCACTACACTCTCGTATTTGAGTGACATGGATAAACAATAACAGTCAAACGCAGTGTTCCACACCTATTACCTACAGTTGAAGAGGGATATTGAGTCTTTCCCTCGTATGACGTTGAACACCCTAGACAGGTTCAGGCCAATTATGAAGTTCCGCGCAGATAGACATTTTATTTATATCACTACACGTGGAGACAAACATAAATAAGAGCTTCAATCCTACTACAAGCTCACAGAGGAGGACCTGGAAGAAATAACTAAGGAATGGTCTACAAAGCTCCTTATACCATTCAACCAGGTAGAACTATCCAACCCCGACCTCATTGGAAGTCCTGTGGTTACTCACAAAGAGTATGATGCACCCAACAGTAGCAGGAAGAAAAAGAAGGAAGATGTACAAGAAATAAACAATGCACCAGAAGAGATTGCATCATATTCACCTAGCAAAGGAGGAGATGACAAAGTGGAAAAAGAAGAGAAAGAAGGGGAAGAAGATAAGAAGAAGTAGGGTGAAGTAACACCACATAGGAACCCCCTTGAAGAGGTAGAGACGTCCAAGAAAAGAAAGGTTTCCCCAACGAAACCTACATCGCGGAAGAAGTCAAAATATAGTAAGCCCAAGCTAAATATTGTGCTCACGATAGATGACATCGGCCTCATCATCACTGTCGTATCAGATACATCAGAAGATATCTTATAGTGCAATGAAGCAAAACAAGAATCCATGTATGATCTCATTGAAGTAGAGCTTAAAGGAATACAAGAGGCTCTCCATTCAAGTCGTGCAGTGCCTACCACATCGTTGTCAGCAGGGAACATAGAAGTAGGAGATGAGCCTGCCCAGCTATGCAATATAGAAAATGCGATGGAGGCTCGCCTTCATCGTGTCCAGGAGGAAACGGAATAGGCCACATAGGGCCTGAAGTAAGAAAAAGAGGAATCCATAGAACAACGTCGGGTTGCGTAGCAAGAAAATGATGACCTCCAGGCAAAGTTTATAGAGGATAGAGTGTAGATCGAAAAGGAGAAAGAAAATATGCTCGCAGAGCAGATTGGAGTTAAAGAAGCAGTCACTAGAGAACTTCTCTCCTTGATGGGCTTAGAGAAGATGGAAGAAGACCCAGTAGAGAATCAAGTAGGAAGGCTTTCTGAAACCATTCAACAACTCCAACAAAGAATAGGAGAATTGGAAGTACAGATAGTGCAAAGAACTCCGTAGGAAGTGCGAGATCTAAGAGAAGAAACTGTGAGGATCATAGTTGAGATAATCAAGGCATTAACCTTGGAATGCAAACAAATCAACAGTCGAAGTACGTAGACCTACGAGCGCCTTGCAGAGGACCTTGAGCTCAGGACACTGGCGTCACAGCTCCAGGAGGCAAAACAACAAGCAACAATAGTGCAAGCGCAATTGAAGCTATTGTCATCAGTCGAGAGGATGAAAAGATCCCAGGAACATCACATATTTCAGCAATAGGCCCATGCCATTCAAAGAAAGGTCATGGAAGTAACCCAGTGACTCCAGCCAATGCAGGATGAAGCCTGCACACTTTTAGAGGAGATTGAAGGACAAGGTGCACAGCGAGAACAAGTAGTCACCTTAGTTGAAAAACGATTGGAAGGACCTTTCACTGAGAAGGTCATTTAGGAGTTCACCGAGAAGGAGGCTCTGGCTAAGCAGCAGGTCGAAGCATCTTGAGGCCTTTGAGGTAGAGTTACCCAAATCAGAGTGACTCGGGACGAGTCATAGGTGAGTGTTGGGGGCCTTTTGGACCTTGACCAAGTTTTGGATAACTTGGGTCACGTTTGACTGATTTTGATACTTTGATAGGCTGGTCGAAGACAGAGTGCCAGGTGAAGCGAAGATCGTGGGATCTCACCCCCTTTTTGTGGGATTTTTGGGTTTAGGGTTTATGTAACGAGTATGGGATGTTGGCCCATGGGTTTACCCGTGTTTAGGCCCATTTTGTAATGTATAAATAGATAGCTAGGGGATGTAAGAAGGGGCCAGTGTGCTAAGTGAAGTAGTAGTGAATGTTTGTGTCTTAGTGCGGAGCTAGAGGCTTTGTGCATGCTATGTGTTAGGAATTGCAGAGCTAAGTGAAAGTGATTGTAAGAAGCTTGTGTGCATATTGTAAGAAGGCTTTGTGCTTAAACCTAGCTCATGGAAGGAGGATCTGGTGAGGTGCGCGTAGATATCTTGTCCTATGCAGATTAGGTTCTTGTGGCTCTGTGCTTGTAGAAGATTGAAAGAAGACAATAAAGAAGAGAAGAGTTGGTGGATGTAGCCCCACACTGGGGTGAACCATGTATATCATGTGTTGTGGTTGCTTTGTGCATTATAGTTGTTATGTTATTGATGTGATGCATGCTTAGTGAAATGGTATATGTTATATGCATCTGATATAATAGTTTAGTTCTTAGTAATGTGAATGAATGCTAGATCTGATCTGTTTCTATATGCTAAGTGCTTGGATGTATTAGATCTTGTTGAATATTGGGTTGCTCTGTAACTAGGGTTCCGACCTGCGATGTGAATAAGAGTTAAATACTGATGAATATTAACTGCTAATTGCTCTGTTAACTGTTGTAATCACATATCTGTGTCCCAACTAGGTTGTAGACACTTGATTCCTACAACCACCCCTTCCTCTACCTCGGGTGAGACTTCATCTGCTTTGCAGGTGTTGCCGAAAGGGCCGGTAGTTAGGGTTTTGGTGGTGCGATGTTGAAGTGTTGAACCCTGGGTCTGCCCCTGTGCCAACAACTCTACTCCTACTTTTGATCTTCTGATGTATATTACAAAGACGCTCTCCTTCCATTATACCTTTCTCTTTATATAATATTCCAACATGTATGAATTTGAAACATTGTGTCTCTTTGTATGAACCAATGCACCTCTTCATGTAATTTAATAATAATTATAACATTTTTTCATTAAAATTTGTCTTTAATTCAAAAGACTTCAAATCCCTTGTAATTTATTCGTGATTAATGGAATATCTGGGTGCTAAAAACTATTTATTGTTGTTGTAACAATTCCTTGAACAAACCCCAATCGTGAGGTGTTAATTATCTTTACTCATATTTTTATCCTTTATGAGTCAATCTAAGCTATGGATTGACTCTTATTATTTTGGTCTCACACTTCCATATTGATCCAACGATCTATGATCAATCTTCATTGTCCATTGTTGATCCATAGTATTTATGCTTTCATTGTTCGTCAACCTCAGCCATAAATAATTGTTCATCTACAATTACTCTGGTCATATAGTATTTGTTGGATCATTGTTGATTAATATGTATGATCCGTAAACATGAGGCTTATGTCCTATTCATCTCAACAACATGGAATTATTTGTTAAAACAATTATTATTTTGTTTGTTTATATGATGGGAAATTCGCGACCACTCAAGCCACAAGTCGAGTCATAAAATAAAATAGAGTCTACTACCTGAAAGTTGAAATGGAAAATGAGTCATCCAAACTGCAAGTTGGGTCGAGGAAAAATAATTTGACCAAAGTTGAGTCATAAAATAAAATAGAGTTGACCACATAGAAGTCGAAATGGGAAAACTCAATCGGCCAAAATACAAGTCGGATCGAGGAAAAGTAAGTCGACTAAAGTCGAGTCAACCAAGAGTCTAGAAATGCAAGTCGAAGTCAAAGGAAATGTAAGTTGAAGTCGAATGAAATGCAAGTCGAAGTTGGAGGCAATGCAGTAGAAGTTATCCAAGTCGAAATCGGAGGCAATGCAGGTTGAATTTATCCAAGTTGAAGTAGAAGAGGTCTAATAGAGACTCTCATACCAGACCCTTTTACACATTTTATTTAGCACTAGATTTTGATCTTTCCCCTTTGCATTTAGATAGGAAAAATTTAGTATCCATAAGTAATCATTGTTTAGACAATCCATGCATTTGACAATATCATATGCACAATTTTGATGATGATGACCATAATATTGACCTCTCTGCATCAATGCCAATACTAAAGTCACATACCCTCTTTGACATCAGTGTCAAATTTATAAAATTATGTCCAATATTGAGCATATTAGTCTCCTTTGACATCAATGGAAACACCATGTCCAACAAATACAATTTTAATTTTTAGTTGAGGAGTCAAATCTATAACTAGTGTTTTGTAACTCAAGGCTTTAAGATCCTAAAGGAAATTATTTTAAGGTTAGATCAGAGTTATTTCCGAGAAAACTATTTGAGTGAGTATTGAAATAATCATACTCATTGGTACTCTTCCTCATCCTTATGGTGTTACTACATTGCCAAAAGGCGTCCATAGCATATTGTGTAGTCACCCTGATATTATAGGCCTTGCTTCACTTCCAGTGAGCGTCTATAGCCCCAGTGAAGATACCTACATTTCCCACTTGAATTTTCTTTCACTGTATCTTTAATTGCTTTGACAATTTATAGGATATGGGGAGCATTCAATATGTTTTCACTTATAAGGGATGATGTATGTTCATCAAGGATGAGTTAGAAATACCTGCGTGATAAAGTATACTCATAAAGTTTTTCATTTCCTTAGTCCTGACTCTAACATTCCAAAATATACCATTTCATTAGTAGGTATTGAGTAAACAACCATTTATACGTTTGACACTTGAGCCTATACCTGGAAAGAATAACCCAAAACATACATTTTCAACTTTTATGAGGAAATAAACAAAAGGTTCTCCTTTTTGGTTTGAAAGTAACCTGCCAAAATATTTATTAGCAGTTGAGACAATCTTTCCTATTAAGATTGTGAATTTTGAGAAGATATGACATCATCTGTTTTAAAGAGAAGATTTATTAAGTGATGTAATCTGCTATACTAAATCAAACAAAAGAGTGAATAGACTGTCCTAAGAAAACACTCTAGTTTTGTTTATTTAGGTCATTCTTAATTATTGATGAATCTTCACAAATGATAGTTTATACCAAAACTTATTTCAAACTATTTAATTAGAAATCCTTTAAAAAATGAAAGATTTAAAAGAAATGCTAAAGAGAACTGGTTACATACAATGAATGAAAAATAAATCTTTAACATTGAATGAAATGTTTCAAGAACCTTCGATTCATAGGCAATTCCAACAAATATCCTTCCATATTTTGAAGGGAGAATGAATTGTTTCCTTCAACTAAAGCAATCTTGTAAGGTTCAAGCCACAAATGATCAAAATTTCCATGCTTGTCGGGATCTTCTGTCATACAATCCCATTTCACTACTAAGTCACTAGGAATAAACTTTATTTGTTTTGCTCTCCTATAAAAAAATGGCTTTCATTTTTTCTTGATATTCTTGAAATTTGTCATTGACTTGCTCTTTGCTTTGCTGCACTTCAATCAACTGGTTCATTCTCCTGGTAGTGTCATTAGGATCTTCTTCATTGTCCCACAGTAGTTTCATCATAGGAAAAACAATATTAATAGGAAGTGTAACCTCAATGCCATAAATTAATTCGAAAGGATAGATACATGTGGATCTTTTAGTGTTGATTATGTTGGCCTAGAGTGAAAATTTTAAGTGAGAATGCCAAGCCATTTTTTTATCAGTTAACATTTTCTTTACGACTCTCATCAAACTCTTGTTGGATGACTATGTTAATCTATTACCTTGTGGGTAATACGCAACAGGATGTCCAAGAATACTATTATATTTTTGACAAAAATCTATCATTGCAAGTGATTTAAAATCTTGTGCATTGTCAGTTATGATTTTCCTAGGACATCCAAATCTAGCAAGGATATTTTCTTCAAGAAATTTGATCACAAATGCATTAGTAGAAAACTTGGTAGGAATTTATTCCACCCATTTTGAAAAATAATATGTTGCAGTTAAGATCCATTTATGTTGATAACTAGAAGAAAGATGAATTTCACCTATGAATTCTAAGCCCCATTTCTAAAAAGGAGCTTCAACTTGTATTGACACCAATGGCAAGGAAGGACGTTTTTGTTTACCTGCAAAAAATTGACATTATTTATGTTGGTTGTGGAGCCTGATTGTCTTCCTGATTCAGAGGTCTTTGTTTTCATCCGGGTTTATACCCTGTGAAGACTATACACACCTCCACATTGGGGTGTTACACGAGGGATTACCTCCCCTATGGGGTCTGGGGGGGCTCATCCCCCCAGTCAGGGAGTTCGGGGGTGAAGCCCCCAAAGGAAAATTTTCCTTGTAAATGTATATTGGAATTTCATAGTAAATATGGACAGTTCATTATAAGGTTGCACACTAGAAGTTATGTTAGGGTTTTTTCCCTAGAAGGAAACCCTCTTTTATGAGGGAAATGTATTGCGGTTATGCATCATTACAAATATTGTATTCTAAGAGATGATTCTATAAGAGAAAGAAGAGGAAGTTACAACAAGTGTGTTTTAGGTTGTATCCCTTCATTTGTTGGATAATAAAAAGGAAGGACCTGACAATTTCTTTGGTGCACATAGCCCACACTGGGTGAACCACATATATTTGTGTCTCTATTGTATTGTGTATATTATGTGTTTTATTTTTGCATTTGTTTTTATTTTATTTCTCTGCAATCATGTTTTTCTAACAACACTTTACATGATCTTATCTTGGATTCACTTTTGAAAATACCTTTGACCAATAATATCCATCTCTCAAAATTTTGTATGTAGTGGTTCTCCAAGCATGGTGTCCACCACATATTTCATTTTGAAATTCATCTATGATTCCTTCAGTCTCTTCTTCAACAATAAAGTTTAACAAAATTCCCAAAGGGTCTTTCTAGTAAAGATTCTCATCTATTATGCAATACTTGATTGCTTGAATTTTGAGTGACCTAGCATGAGCCTAACTAAAATCATATGGGAATTCAAGAGTTTGCAAATAAAACACAATAATTTTTTACCAATGAGATGAATAAAACTTATCTTGAACCTTAATTGAGGGCTGCTGCAAATCTATTTCCTCAAATTCTATTGAAGATTGCCCTGATATTTTTGTAACTTGATTTATTCCAAGAACTATGCAATTTGATTCATCTAGAAACTTTGCTAAATCTTGAATTTTAATCATCTTTATTGGTTTTATGTCAAGATCATACTCCTGAAATTTTTCTATCCATTTCCCTCTTTTTCTATTAGTATCAGGCTTATTTAATACTTATTTTACTGTGTTGCTAGGAACATATGCAATTATTATGGAATGAAGAACATAAACTCTGAAATACTTGAGAGTTTTAACCAATGAATAAGATTGTTTTTGTGTGATTTTATATTTAAGCTTATAATCTCTTAAACTTTTACTAAAGAATGAAATTGATTGTTCTTGATTATGTTCATTTCTTTGTAAAAGGACTGCAATAATTGTGTTATCAGAAGAAAAAAAAAAGATACATCATCCTTTTGAGTAATATGGGCTTATCAACACTAGTGCTTCTCCCAAGGATTTCTTGATCTGTTCAAATGAATATATGTCCTCTAAAGACTATTTAACTTCGTTATGCTTTTTAAGCATGTTTTTTAGATCCTTTACCACTTTAACAAAATTTGGAATGAATCTTCTCAAAAAAATTATATTTCCAAGAAAACACTGAATCTCTTTCTTATTTCTTGGAAAATTGATGACCTTAATTCCTTCAACATGTTGAGGGTCAATTTTTACTCCTTCCTTTGAAACACTATGTCCAAGTAATTTACCTTCCTGCATAACAAAGTGATATTTTTTAGGATTAAGTGGCAAACCATATATTTGACATTTAATAAAAGTTTTCCTAAGATATTTTAAGTGATCATCATCTGATTTAGAGAAAATAGTTAGATCATCTAAATAAATCACAATGAATTTGTCCTTTTCTCCAACAAATGCTATATCCATCGATCTCTGAAATGTTGCTTCTGCATTCCTTATTCCAAAGTGAATTTTTTCATACATAAAATTTCTCCAATGTGTAGTGAATGTGGTCGAATCTCTATCTTTTTCATGCACAACAATCTAGTTATAACCTGGAAACCCATCGATCATAGATATATGATTAGCTTCCACTACTTTTTGCAATACATGATCCATTTTAGGAAGAGGATAATTATCTTTTAATGAAGATCTATTAAGGTTTATAAAGTCAACACAAAGTCTTATTTCACCATTCCTCTTTCTAACAAGTACCAAATTTGCAACCTATGAATAATATCTAAGAGGAACTATGGTTTTTTCATCTAACAATTTCTTCAGTTCTTTTTCAATGACTGGGAAGAGGAAATGATTCATCTGCCTTAATTTCTATTTGAATGGTTTAGATTCCACTTTAAGTGGAATTCTATGCTGAATAATGTTGGTGTCATAAGTCCTTAGATTTTCATATGACCATGCAAACACTTAAATAAATTGTTTAAACAAATAAACATACATGGACTTCTAATCAATAGGTAGAAATTTTGAGAGTTTGTTATTACCTGGTTCTTGTTCAGATTCAATATTACAATCTTCCACTTCTTCAATTTTAGGATGAACAATAGGTTTAACAACAACATCATATTTATCTAATAGATTTTCCAGAGGCACCAATCCCTTTAGAATTTGATTATTTCTTAACACCAACATTTTATGGTTAGAAAACACATTTTGTAATTTAGTATCAGAATGACTCTTACAATTAATTTTCTCATTATATTTGTCATCTTCTTGATCTATATGAGTTGTAAAATATTCATCAACCTTTTCCAAAAACTTTTTGATTTGTTGATAATGTTCAAATACTTGCCAATCTTTGACATTGATAGGAATTTAAGGTATGTATTTCATTTCCACTTCATATTTAAGGTTTGGAACCTTAGGGGGTCTGAAAGTGCTTGTTCCTACTTCTAAAGAATCATTTTTTGGTTTTCATGTATTGGTATTGCATGGATATTGAAGGATTAAAATAAATTTTTAATTAGATCCTAAGAAAAAATCCTATAGGAACTCATCCACCCTTCTCTTCCACGCAGTCCCTCGGGAAGTCGCTCTCCATTCAGGGCTTCAGTGTAGCTAGTCTAGAATATCCATGCCGAGACTCTCAGGACTCACAACTATGATCAAAGCTGGTGACAGGCCAAGCATCTCAGACATGTAGGCCTCATATAATGGCTGGACTACACCAGCAATCTCTACAGCCAACAAAATCATGGTTGTTCTTAAGAATTTCGTTTTCCTTTCCCAAGCCAAGACACCAAAATGAGGAAAGATGAGTGAATGAAGGAATGGACAGAGTGTAGACTCCGCGAGAGAGGATGAACAATTAACAAAACAGGTGAATGAACGCGTGAGGTGACCAACAACAACACCAAAATGGGGACGAGAATGAGAGTAATTACCAATAGGAGGACGAACAAACCAATGAACCCCTTCCACAGACCAGGGATGGCTTTTATAATTCGTGGGGATCAAGAACATCTTGGCCTTCCCCCAAGATCTCATGTAACCGATTTCCCCCCCATTACACAAAATGGGTAATATAAAATAAATAATCCCTTAGCCCCTCAAGCCCCCTCTATTGTGGAATCATAGCCCCTGTAACTCTAGTCCTTGTCCGTCTAGTAGCCAATGATTTCTATATTATTATTAATGATCAAAACATTACATTTCTTAGGCAAAATTGCATTTTAATAATTTTTTGGGCACTATGGCCTCTCAACAATGTAATAATACATTATTTAATATGGGGGCTCAAAAGCTAGGGCATTAAAGACCACATGTAAGAAGCTGACAACACATACACCATTCATATTGGTGTATGGGAAGGAAGCAGTGGTGCCATTAGAATTTATGGTACCCATTCTGCACATAGAAGCAATCACCAACATGACAGAAAGAGGTGCAGAACAAGAAAGGTTAAATCAACTAATGGAAATGGAAGAGGACATAATTCTAGCAGGATTTCACCAGGAAATAAAAAAAGCAAGAGACAAAGCATGGCATGATAGACATATTAAGAAAAAGAGTTTTAAGGAGGGAGATCTAGTCCTTCTCTATGACAGTAAATGTTTTCAACATCCTGGTAAATTTAGAATGCATTGGCTAGGGCCATATGAGGTAAATATTGTCACAAATGGGGGATTGGTACATCTAAAAGATTTGGGAGGCATAGAACTGAAAGGAATGATCAACGGGAGTTGACTGAAAATGTACAGGGACAATCGACCTCCTAACCCTTATAAGTCACAACGTAGTGAGAAAGGCATGTATATAGTGTACTATAGCAGAGATTAGGACAAAAAAATGAGAAAAATAAATAAAAATGAGAAAAAGAAGAAAAACATAAATACAAAAATAGAAAATGGAAGAAAAACACAAAAAGACACAAAAGTTGACTAAACCATGAGAAAGTGTGGAAAAACGTTGCGTGTAGTAACTACTACCACAATATCAGGAGACAACGCACAGGAAAAACTATAGTTGACATAAATTCACACAAAAAGTGAGAAACCAACACGATCGAGTCTATAAAAGGATAGCAAGCACATGTTTATTCCATACTAAGCGATTTTCGAGAACATAGCGAGAAATGAAGTGTGTTCCCTAGCTAACATTTTACGCAAATGAAGGAAAGTGGGTGAATTTGAGACAATATGACTCCACCAAAGTTCATCGCGCTAGGCTAGTATGTCTGCATTACTCAGCAGGGCCAGAGGAGCAAGGAAATAATGTGACAACCTGAGAATGTGGTCGAGATGGAAGATGTTACCACCTCGGACACATAATTGATTAGCCCGACACGAGTTGAGGAAGATACATCGATAGCACAACAAGGAGAAATAGGGAAGATATCTGGGGCCCAAAATGGTATTCTGAACTCTAACCCTGAGACGCCTGCAAAACCCGATGAAACAATGGGACCACGAAAGTCCCATGAACAAGAGGAAGTGTTGGTCGAAGATGCTACTGACCAACCATAGTTTGAAAGGGAAGAAGAGGACATAGATGCAGTAAAGACAAACACATATGTTGTAGGGCAGAAAATAAAGGCACCATATGCCATGGAGGTCACACTCCTTTATCTTCCAGATGCAATAATTATTGTAGATGACATGTTGGGAAAGGTACCTAAGCTTAGGTATGTCGACCATGATGTGCATGATGCAGATAAATTCCCAAAGTTGGTTGAGGATATTTATCTAATAAACATAGGGGAAATTGGACCCGTATGTAAACCCATACTGGAGCCCGCACAGTGGATAACAAGGCTCTATAACTCATGCATCATGAACCTGTTGGATATACCTCATTTTGGGTGCGGTAAGAATGTCGGACTTTGTGTTAAATAGATAGTCGCCCACATTCATGGAGGAATATTGTGGATGGATAAGTTGATTTAGATAGATGTGGAACTGATTTCCAAGATCACAGGACTTCCAACAGTCGATGCACAGGCAGAAGAATATTTGGATAACAAGGAGCGTGAGAAAGAAATCATAGAGTTGGTCAAAGAACAGTTTGGCACCAGTCAGGGCAATAGATGCATTGTCATGAAAGACATCAATGAAAATGTGACAAGGTTCTCGAGCAATCTTATGGCTTGCAAAATTTTGAGGAAATTCCACAAAGAGGAAGCGTAACAAGTCATTATTTCACTAGCCACGCAGTGCGTGAAAGGGGTCATGTTCAACTGGGCACCATACCTGTTGAACTAGTCCTTGGTAAACTATAGAGATGTGCAGGACAATGGGACTGAGTTCCATTACTCCTGCCTAATTATTTTGATAGCACTAGCAGGATGGTAGGAGCTGAAATTCTCAGCATTCTTGGATAGGATGGGGAAATGTTATGCGGTCAGATACGAGTCCCTCTGGTAGGAAAAGGACAACAAAACACAACAGGAAAACAACACATTTTTTGCAATGTTGCTAGAAGAGATACAACATCGTACAATGAATGTGTGGCACATACTGATGGAAGTAGTGCATGAGACAAAGGGAATAGCCAAGTTCAAGGCATCCAGGCATCACGTATGGATCCAATCAGCAAGGGATCCAAAGAAGGAATGGCTAAAGATGTAGTATTGCATCACTACAAAGGAGGTGGACTGGATAATTAAATATTTTCCTGCGCAATGGAATCTACCAGTAACAAAACCATCCACGAGGATCGGCACGACACAATCCTCTAGGCCTAAGGACAAGGTTGAAGAAGGCTCTTCAACGAGAACAAGTAGCTCGACTAGTAATAATAGAACAACTACAATGCGGAATCAACCAACTGGGAGAAGTGCAGTACCAAAATGGCCAAGGAGGATAGGGACAACAACAAGGACAAGAAGCTAGCTATAGACTGGGAAGAAGGATAATTCACAGGTCGGAGAAAGAACCCAGGGTACAACAAGCGGGGCATATCCCTCAAAGACATTAAGGAAGCCCGTGCATGAAAAAGAGGTGTGCAAGAAGAGGAAATATGGCATAGAGGACCCATACATCACCCTGACATAGGATCATCCAGAGCTAGTCATGGACAAGGTCCAAGACAAGGGTGAAGAAGTGGTATGAATTATAGAGGTGCAGTGGGAAGAAATCATGGAAAATCTCCTAGAGGTCCATGAGAACATACAAAAAATATGGAGCCAAGTAGGATCATAGGCCACCATGCAGCAACAAAAAAATACACAGCAGCCACCTACGCAACAAGAAGGAGAAGAGACGGTGCAGTTCATAGTCCAGGGTAGGGAGACATTTATGGTAATGCCTCAAATGATCAGATTCAATCAGGAGACTATGCAAAAACCCCTGGAGGATGTTGAACAAGTGGAAATGGTCATGGCACAAATACCTACCATGGCACTATATGGACTCGTGATAGTGTCATGCAAGAAGTACAGTCCATGCCCCGCGTGGATGAAACAAACTTGGAGGTGGGTAGAGGAGTCATGGAAATGATTCAAATCACATGCGACCAACTAACTGTGGAGAAGGAGGAGGAGAAAGAATGCATAGATAAATTAGAATAGGGATTAACAACAATTTATGATTGCATCCTAGGCAACATGCATGCACTGTAGAGAAGAGAAAAGGAGAATATCACCCTAATATCACAAACATTTGACCAATACAAGCAAGAGATTGAGGAGCTCAAGGAAAGTCTCAACCCTACGACTCCTCTCGAGGTCCGAGAACAAAGAGAACAACAATATGCACTCCAAATCATTGAGATAGAGAAATAAACCAAGGAAATAGAGGAGTTGTTTGAAAGAACAGTGCAGTTATGGAAAACATTGGAAGAAGATGAGAAGGTCCAATAGTGGGACCAAGAAGAGGATACAATCAGCATTGCCATACAAGAGCTTAAACAATGGCATAAAACAATGAGCATCACAGAGTGCTTGAAGGGCACTCAAGACATGAAGAAGATACAGACAAAGTTGAAAGTAGCACAGACGTAGAAGCAAGAAAGACAAGTTGAATTGGAACTCCTCCAAGAACAAGAAGCATAGATGATTGCACAGTTGGAGGAAGAGAAGAAAGGTAGAGAAAAATCACAAGTAGAGAGTGCAACATTAATGCAGGAGGAGAAAATTGTGCAGACAGTAGAAGCGCTAACAAGCAAAGTTGCACATATGAGAGAAAAAGGAAAGGAACTGGCATAAAAGTTCCTTAGTTTCGATAGGGAAGTCCATGGAATGCGCACTACCGAAGTGTCTCAGGATGAGCTACATGTCACTATTGGAGGTCTGTTGGGCACAAGCCTAGTTTGAGTAAAGACCTAATTTTGGCAGGAAAGGCCTAATTTTGGAGAAGAACAACCGGCAAGAAAAGAATCACATGTGAGGAAAATCAGTATGCAAGAGGAGTAGCATGTAAGGCAATAAGGCAGGAAAACCTAACCATGTTAGGGTTAGGGTTTTTGATAAAGATTGGAATGGTTATAATCTTATAAAATAGTATAAATGATAACCTAGCAGGTCTAGGTCAGGGGACTAGTTTTTGTGGGTTTGATGATTGTAGCTCGGTTAAGTTGTTCAGTGGTTGTAAGTTCGTAGTTGTTTATACTTGTAAAAGTTGTTGAGCTATATGAGAGTGGAGTAAGCCAAATTTTGACCGTTATATCATAGGATGAGGATCCTGGTGTGATATAGTCTGCCTCACAGAGGTTCCTTAACCTCACAATGCTTGTATGATGGAATATGTAATGTGCGCAACACCATATTTTACAACAAACTAAATAAAAGAGTAGAGAATCCAAATATTTGTGGATGTATCCGAAGAAGGGGTGAACCATTGTAAAACATGTGTTATATGTGATGGTTATTTCATGTTTACATTATGTCAATGATTAGATTATGAATGAATGGTTAAGATAGACATATTAGAATGCATGCATGGCCTAAAAGATGAATGAATCCTAGGAATAATTGAATGAATAAAATGAAGAATGCATGAAGAATATAAAATACAATCCCAGATACCCATTCATTCCTATATTGCAATAACTTGAGAATTGCAGGACTACCCATAAAGCTATCTCAGGTGAGACTGTGCAGTGCACTTTGTGTGTTGTGTTGCCTTCTGGTTTACCAGGAGGGCTGATAGTTTTAAAGGGTTTTGTTGGAAAATTGTTGAGATCCGAACACGGGTCAAAAAAAGAAGTGGAATATATATTTAACCCAACAAAATGGCAGGGAAAGGGGTTCATTTCTTTGGGTTATACAGGATAAAGGGGAAGAGAGTTGGGAAATCAGGATCCTTGTGTGGTTGGGAAAACCTTAGATCCTATTAGCCAACCACTATGTGTTTTAGATTTGTCCTAGGACCCGTCTCATTGTGGATTCACAGCCTTGGCTCGAGGGTGACACTATTGTTGAGAGTGAATGAATAGAAATGTTTATGTTTGGGTGGAGCGTCCTTGGTATGCAACCCATTGGTGAATGGTAATTAAGATAAGTGTTATCTATGTTTTCTTGCATGTTTCTATTCCGTTGTGTATTTATTTATATTTGATATGTAATTCTATGTGCATGATGGCTATTTATTGCTATGCATGGAATTTTGTTCATTTCTTGGATGGTGTAGCATGAATCTTGTTTATTTCATGTGTTCTTGTCATGCTTCTTTGTCAATTATTTGAATAGAAAATTCGAAATTAGTTCAAGAAGTGCATTCTTGAGGTAGCCTGGCTAACCTGTTGGTGGCGGGGGATGTTACAGATTGGTATCAGATCATATTGAAGGGAATTCTAGAAGGACATGAGAGAACATAATTTCTTGAAGGGAATTAATTAACTACTACAGGACATCATAAGTGTTTGGGGGAGTTTTCCTTTTTAATGATATTTGATATGGACAACCTCAGAGTCGATATTTTTGAGGTTTAACACCATTCTTCATCCCTTGAAACCATGAATAATAGTTTCTCCAAGGCCATGGATTTCCTGCGATATATCATTTGATTGATTTGGAGCTCGAAATCAATACTTAAGCCTCTGGTAATTCCAGTGCACAAGAGTCCTTGATCCATCCTTTGCATGGTTTCCCCACCATAGATATGCGATTGGAGTTACATTCTTTATCACACATGCATCGGGGAAGGCTAACTTAATAGGTTTATAAGAAAAATATGATTATTTATGACTTGTGTCAGATAAAGGAAGCCAAATATCCATGCAAAGCCCGCACTCAATGTAAACTTTTGGTTGGGGAATTGGTGGTCGATGGCTTGGTGGATCAGATCAACATCAAATCACCCTTGTTGGATATAGTTTGTGTGGAGCTTCTGATGCCCCAGTGGGTCGGTGCAATGGTGGGTTGATACCTCGATGGTTCAGTAGGATAGGACCGAACATCCCTTGTTAGAAGTACATTGGAAGCCTTGAATTCGGTTTCCCCGGGGAGGGGGGTGGACCAGAATGAACCCGCAATATTTTAATTTAGATGAAATTTTGTGTGAAGAGTGCCTGATTGATGACACCACATCATATGGCACATCAGTTCCACGTGTAGGGCTATGCTTAACCCACATGTCACTAGGATAATGTGCCATGTGTCTTGGATATTCAAATTTCCAGCTCATATTTTCGAACAAGTCCATAGGACATGATGACATTAGCAGCCATGTATTGTGCCACGTGTCAGGCCATGTCCTTGTGCCACTTCAACATGGTTTTCAATCAAGTTACTAAGTGTCATGTCAGGTGGAATGCCACGTTAGAACAATGTGTCGTAAGTGTCAGTTGGACAACTTGTATTATGTGTCTTTGAACCAGGGATAGATCCCATCCATTGGATTTGGGAGGCCAAGAGGTATTCATGATTGATCTATTGGAATAAATCTCAAGAGGGATTCAATACACTAGAGAAATGAACCACTGGATGAATTGAGAATTGTTACAAAGGGCTTGGAAAATCTCGGGATCCCAGTGCCTTGTGGGGATGAGGCACCTAGGGGTTGTGTGCTCTTGATTAAGCAAGGGTATCACTTAGTTAGGGTCTCAGGGATATAAACACCAGATAACCGGAAACTAGGGAAGTCTTAGGTGGCGTCAAGTGCAAGGGATCCTCTAGATCCTGGTGATCCGTATTTTATGAGAAAAAAAAATTGAATACAGATTATTTAAAAGATGCTTAACACATAATAACAAAGATACAAAAAAATGTTTTCTATTCAATAAGGAAATAAGCTAAAACTGTAAAATGCAGCGGAAAACAAGCTTGTTGGAATGGTGGCGACTTATCTCTGAGAAGAGATGTGACGGTTCCGCTCATGATCTGGATTATTTTCGGCACGAAATGAGAGCGGAGATATAATAAAGAAATGCATAGAGATATTGCATATATTCAATAATATAACATAAATGTATTAGAGAAGCAACCATAAACACAGATATATAGTAATACACAATTTATATCAATGAAATAAATGTAAAGAGACTGTAAAAATACAGAGTGAAAGACTCGCTAGAATGGTGGCAGCTTATCTCTGAGAAGAGATGTGATGGCTATTCACATTCGCAAGAAGATGATTACCATGAGGCTCTGAAGGCATTTTTACAATAAACAGAAATGCCAAAAACCCTATACATCCAAAAACCTAACCCTAGGAGATGAAGCACCAAAAGTCATGTGGGCCCCGTTTGGGTAAGTTAGTACATCAACTTCCCAGGGTCGTAACTTTTGCATACGATCTTCGTTTTAGGTGTATGATAGCTCGTTGGAAAGGTATTATTGAGGAGATTAATTTTGGGGGATCGATCATTCCTTTAGATATAATCTAGAATTTCGATCCCGAAAAACCTTCATTTGGGCCCTCAAAATGGCCCCGGAAGTTAAAACTGCTAAAAATAGTAAATTGCCAAAATTGCCATAAAACAATTTTGAGCCAATTAGAAAAGGTGGGTGGCCACTGATATCCACCTGGATCAATATTCCCTCCTTAGGAAGCAATGGTATCTATTGCGTTGAGTGCTCGGGGGAGAGGAAAAAGCATTTGTTGAATCTGAATCTTGGTGAGTTGCTTCCCTTGCTGGAGATGTCACGCTACTCGGTTTGTAGAAGGCTATCACGTGCATGTTGTTGGAAGGGTTGGACATTTTTAACCAGTATGGATACATGATATTATTTTGTGAAGAGTGAATCTTTACACTTTGCTGCAATCTTGTCGACCTGCTTCTGTTGGATAGAAGGTGCTTGGGTCGAGGCTGTAGTAGTTCCAGTATCCTTTAGTTCACCTTTTGAACAGATTGTGAAGAAGATGAATTTTGTAGTATGAGATATTACCTTGTGACACTTTTTAGGTGGAACAGTAGTCGGAACTACCTCTGGTATTCTGTAGAGATGACCCCCCAGAGAAACAATGACATTGCGGGGTCGAGACTCATAAACAACATGATGCTTCCACATATATGGTTGGCCCAAGAGAACATCACAGACATCCAGTGGGGAAACATCACATAATACCTCATCCTTCAAGGGCTGGATGTTGTATGGCAATCGACACTGTTGGACGACACGAAGATCTCATCCTTGGCGAAGCCACCTGATGTTGTATGGATGTGGGTGTTGGCCCTTGACCAAGTTTTGAAGAATACTTGGTCATAGTTGACCGTTTTTGGGACCTCGACAGCTTGCCAAAGATGGAGCGCAACGCGAAGTGGAAATTAGGGAAACTAGACCTATTTTTGGGTCCCTTTAGGTTTTGGGTTAATGTAACGGGAAAGGGGTGTTGGCTCGTGGGTTCACCCACGTTTAGGCCCATTTTTGTAATCTATAAATAGATGCTTAGGCAAGGAAGAAGGAGAGAGTAGTACATCTATGTGATGTATAGATAAAGACTTAGTGCTAGTAACTGGATCTGTGTGATCGGATGTATATTGCAAGTGCTATGTGCATGATTGTAAGGAGATTGAAAAGCTAAGTGCAAGTTGTTGTAGTATTGTGCAGAAGTGCAAGGAAGAAGGATCTAGGGAGCTACGCAGATCTTCTGTCATGTGCGAAGCAAGGATTGTTGAAGCTCTGTGTTGTAATTTCTTGACTGAGATAATAAATAAGATCTTGTGGACGTAGCCCCAGGTGGGGGTGAACTAACTGTGTGTATTTTGCTTTGTGCTTTGACCTAATCTGTTTATCTCCTTCTTGGCTAAGTGCTTGATGTGATTAAATAGATTTAGTTATGCTTTGTGCTTCTGGGATAGGAATGAATGTTATATCTAATATATAATATGATTAGTGTCTTATCTGGTGAATCCAATCTATCTTTCTGTATCTAAGTGCTAAGTCTTCTTGAATCTAAGTATATATTGCGATGCTCTGTGCTATCTACAAAGTGTTGTAAGGGTTGAATATTGATGGATGAACCATGCTAGATAATTTCTAAGTGCTATAATCACAGATCTGTGTCCCATCTAAGGTTGTATACATCTGAGTCATGCAACCACCCCTGCCTCTACCTCGGGTGAGACTTCATCTTCTTCGCAGGTGTTTCCAAAAGGGTCGGTAGTTAGGGTTTACTTGGTGCGCTCTTGAGCGTTGAACCCTGGGTCTGCCCCCGTGCCAACAAATGGTTTTGTTGCCGGGACCTGAAACTGTGATTGCTGGGAACTAAAGAAGAAAAATCTTTGTGTGAAATAAGCTCTATGCGTAGATCTATTTCCCTAGTGCGCAGTATTCTACTTGAACTGCGAAGCTTTGTGCCAAGAAAGAAAGGTCATATCTGAAGGAAAGAGGCCAGATCTACAAGAAAAGAGGTTGATACTGAAGAAAAGAAGTGAGATACTTTGTGCCCTAAGAAAGAAATTTCTACAGAAAAGAGGTAAGATCTGTAAGCTCTAGCCTCTAGTAAAGGTAAGAATAAGTTCAAGTTTTAGGTCTGAAAGCTTTGTGCCCCGTGGAAGGAAATAAGTGAAATTTTTTACTTCTAACGTATGGATTTAGGTATGCTTGATTGTCTTAGCTTAAAAACTAGAGCATTGTTAGATAAAAGAAAGTTTGATATGAATAGAAATAGTGAAAGATATGTTATACCTATGCATAGAAAGAGTTTTTGGAGTAACCAATGGATGCAAGACCCTAGAAAGAAACTTTTGCAAGCTATCCCTTATTATTCTAGCACGCAGTACAAAAATATTTGGGGATCATTGAAGAGAAAGAGACGATTAACTCTTTGCCACAATTGCAGAAGACCAAGACATCTTTCTAAGGAATGCCCTGGGAGAAACCCTAGTTGCCTCTGTTGTAGATATATGGACCATGAAGTATTGGATTGCCCTAGAATGATTGCTAGACTTGAAAATATGAATATGGAACAAGCAAACTCTGAAGGAGATCAAGAGACTAAAATTATAGAAGAACCCTAGAAAGAATCAGAGATCATGTTACTGAAAATAAAAGAAACCCTAGATGACCATAAGGATGTCAGTTTGTCAGAGATCTTCAAAGAAAAGGAGAAAATTGAAGTAAGAATAGGAGACTTTGACATTGAATATGCTTTGGATGAGGGAACACCAATGAACATTATGACAGAAAGCACTTGGGAAACCCTAGGAAGGCCTGCTCTGGTCCCTTCACTAGGAACCATCGAATTGTTTAAAGGAAAATGGTAACCCTATGTGGCAGAATTACCCAGATAGCTATGAGTACCCATGGAACTTAGACAGAGGAAGAATTCAAAGTTATTAAATTTATTGAGGACCATGCCCCATTTCCAGCTTTGTTAGGCAGGATCTGGATTGAAAAAGACCAGATTCAGAGAACAGAAGAAAAGGATGCTCTAGAACAGAAGAAGCAAGAACTCATGGAATTTATGTCTAGAAGGATCTCCTACTTGATGAAAGAACAAGAGGACAGATCTAAGTCATTGAACACCAGGGACTTGGGTATAGAAGTTATAAGAGAATTAGAGGAACCACAGAAGACCAAAATACCTAATCCATATGATGAAGAAGTATTACCTTTGGATCTGAAGAAAGAACCTAAGCAGCTCAAACTGACTATGTCAAGAGAAGATAAGAATCAGAATGGAAAAAGGATGATCGAGATGAAGCTTATAGCGAAAAAGGCTAGGAAGATAAGTAAGAAGAGGGCCAAAATCGGAAAGTTACAAAAGACTCCAGAAGAAACTTCGCAGAAGGAAAAATCACAGAAATCGAGCTTCGCTAGGATATCAGAACAATGACCTATGGCACTTCACCATGGCACAAAAATATAGTCGTTGGAAGCCAATATAACCACTTGACTTCCGCTTTGAATGGATCGAAACGCCTTTATGGCTCACCACTAGACCGTTACACCGCACCATATGGACATAACATCAGTTAAATGCAGCCTCTTATCCATTGCAAGCCGACCGTTGCTAAGTTTCCCTACTTAGTTCGTCACAACACGCATCGAAAATACTTTTTCTAAATGAGAATTTGAGCCCAAAACTTGAGATTACTTCATCCTGTGATTATTTCCTTGTTCCCATACTATTCAGTGTAGTCTCTGAATTCATTTTCACAGCTGAGCTAGTGGGCCCAAGCTTGTATGTCGGACGATCTCAGCGTTGTTGAGAAAGTAGTTGAAGAATTTTTGATTGACTTAATGGATGAGAGAGTCATGTCAGAAAGAAGGATGTTTGTAGGTGTGCAAACATCATCAACAGGAGGAGTCCAAGATTCTCCCTCCACTGCTTGTGGAGCAGGACCTTCCAGAACCACGACCGAGACAAGAACAAAGCACAAAGATGATATTGCAAATGCCAAGCTGATCCCACGCATTCTGTCGATTTACATACCACCTTTGAGTGACAAGATTAACTGTGACATTGTACCCAGAGACTTTCAGTACACCTTTATCACTGTGTATCTTATGAAAGGGGTGCGCATAGTATGTGTTTACCAGGATAAGCTCGCAACACTGAAATTTAATGATTTTAATCTTGGAGATCGCAAAACCTATAGCATGTTAGCTACACACAAGTACTTAACCAAGACCAAAGGCATAAATCCTAAGATTCTTCCGCAGTCCTGGACCCAAAACCTCGTGCAGTCCACACTTCTCAATGTCATGAAGATCCCTCACTTCGGCAGACACCAGGAAGTCAATGCATGTGTCAAGTTGTTGTTGTCTTTCTACCACGACAGATACTTATGGTTGGACCACCGCATCACTGTGGATCCGAATATGATCAATCAGATCATAGGGCTTAGCATGCAAGGCCCTGACCCAAAGGACTTTTACCCAGGAAAGACCTTAGACTGAGCACTAGCATAGTGGATAAAAGAAACTTATGGTGATGTAGAGAAGGGTACGTGAGGCTACAAGGTAGCCTCTATCCAGAGTGGTGCAGTGCACCTTGCTTGTTATCTGATCACGGGAAAGTTAGTTCGTAAGAACAAACCAACATAGGTGAATGGCTTCGTAGTTGACCTCGCAGGGAAGTGCGTCGAGGGACTACAGATGAATTGGGCACAGTATCTTGTAAACCAGTTAGAGTTGGATTGCAGAGGAGCACAAGACCAAGGGTATGAGTTCCACTTTAGTTGGTTTCTCATACTCATCACTTTCATCTCTTGGGAACTGCCAGAGGGAGCCACTTTTCCGGAGATCAAACCTTTCGAACCAATAGCCGCGAAGTTCTATATGTTGTGGTACTCTAGGGAATTGAACAAGCAGTGGCAGTCCAATGTTGTCTTCCACACATATTTCAACCAATTGAAGAATGCAATTCAGTCTACACCGCGAATCACCCCAAACGTACTTCATAGGTTTATACCTTTGATGAAATTCAGTGCGGACCGTCACTTCACCTATATTACAGCGCACGGTGATGAGCATAAATAGAATCTCCAATCCTACTACAAGCTTACAGAAGATGACTTGGAGGAGATTACCAAGGAATGGTCGGAAGACCTCCTTGTTGTAGCGGACCCCACAGACATGTCCAACGAGGAAATCCCTGAAGCTATGCCAGATACACCTGGGCCAAGCAAGACTAAGAAGGATGACAAAGTTGAAGATATCCCTAGCACGTCCATGAATACTACTTCGATCTCACCTGCGTAGGGAGGTGATGATGATGAGCTAGGCAACACATAAGTTGAGAAAAACATAGGCGAGGTTACTCCACCTAGAGAGGAGGACGATCCCTCCATGAAAAGAAAGACTACACCACCAAAACCTTCCTCCCAAAAGAAATCTAAGGCCACCCAGACCACGCTTAAAACTACCCTTACCCTAGATGACTTCAACTTCTTAATTGTTGCGCTGAATAATGTTTCACTAGAGATTGCAGAAAAGAAAGAAGCAAAGAAGGAGGATATATTCAACCGAATCAAGGGAGAACTCCAAGAAGTGCAGCAGGCACTCCAGTCCAGCCGAGCAGTTTCTACAGCGCCTTTGATAAGCGGAACATCAGGAACAGGCGATAAGCCCACTCATCTACACCAGATCGTTGATCAAGTCGAAGATCGCCTTTGACGAGCTCAAGAAGACACAGCACAAGCCACCCAGGCTTTGATGCAAGCACATAAAACACTTCTAGAAAAATGGAGTGAGGTAGAACAGGAAAATATTTCTCTGAAAGCGAAGTAGGGCAAGGAAAAGGAACAGTTGCTAGCAGAGCAACTTGAATTACAATAAAGGGTTCACAAAGCACTTCACTCTGTGACCCAACTGGAAGAAGTGAAGATGGAAGACCATCTCCCACAGCAGGTGACCCAACTGGAAGAAGTAATCCATCAACTCCAACAAAGAATCATAGATCTGGAGCTCCGCACCGTGCCCGAGACCCCCCAAGAAATAAGAGATCTAAGAGAGGCCACTGCTCGAAGCGCAATTGGCCAATTAAAAACCTTTTCCCTGGAATGCAAGCAGCTGAGCACTAGAAGCACCCAGACTTATGAAACCCTCACAGAGAATCTAGAATTTCATACATTAGAGGCACAACTCCAAGAAGCAAAGCAACATGCAGACACGCTACAGGCGCAGATAAATACTTTGACCCCAGTTGAAATAATGAAGAGGTTCGTAGAACAATGCACAACCCAACAAAAGGTACATAAGCTGCAAAGTAAAGTGATGGAAGTTTCCCAACAACTTCAGCCAATCCAAGAAAAGGCATGCCAGCTGTTCATTGAACTTGAAAGCCAGGGATATGAACTCGAATAGGTTGTCATCACTACAGAACAATGCCTGGAAGGACCGCTCAATGACACAGTCATCTAGTAATTCACTGAGCAAGAGGTTGTCGCACTGCAGTAGGTTGAAGTAGCTCGAGCCAAGCTCGAGGCATTCGAGGCAAAATTGATCAGACCAGAGTGACTTGGGACGAGTCACAGGTGAGTGTTGGGGGCCTGTTGGCCCTTGACCAATTTTTGAAGAATACTTGGTCATAGTTGACCATTTTTGGGACTTCGACAGCTTGCCAAAGATGGAGCGCAATGCGAAGCAAAAATTAGGGAAACTAGACCTATTTTTGGGTCCATTTAGGGTTTGGGTTAATGTAACGGGAAAGGGATGTCGGCCCGTGGGTTCACCCACGTTTAGGCCTATTTTTTTAATTTATAAATAGATACTTAGGCAAGGAAGAAGGAGAGAGTAGTACATCTATGTGATGTATAGCTAAAGGCTTAGTGCTAGTAACTAGATCTGTGTGATCATATGTATATTGCAAGTGCTCTGTGCATGATTGTAAGGAGATTGAAAAGCTAAGTGCAAGTTGTTGTAGTATTGTGCAGAAGTGCAAGGAAGAAGGATCTAGCGAGCTGCGCAGATCTTTTGTCCTGTGCGAATCTAGGATTGTTGAAGCTCTATGTTGTAATTGCTTGACTGAGATAATAAAGAAGAAGATATTGTGGACGTAGCCCCAGGGTGGGGGTGAACCACTGTAACTGTGTGTATTGTGCTCTGTGCTTTGACCTAATGTGTTTATCTCCTTCTTGGCTAAGTGCTTGATGTGATTAAATAGATTTAGTTATGCTTTGTGCTTCTCGGATAGGAATGAATGTTAGATATGATATATAAGATGCTTAGTGTCTGATCTGGTGAATCAAATCTATCTTGTTGTATCTAAGTGCTAAGTCTTCTTGATTCTAAGTATATATTGCGATGCTCTATGCTATCTGTGAAGTGTTGTAAGGGTTGAATATTGATGGATGAACCATGCTAGATAATTTCTAAGTTCTATAATCACAGATCTGTGTCCCAGCTAAGGTTGCAGACATATGAGTCCTGCAACCACCCCTACCTCTACCTTAGGTGAGGCTTCATCTGCTTTGTAGGTGTTGCCAAAAGAGCCGGTAGTTAGGGTTTTGTTGGTGCGCTCTTGAGCATTGAACCCTGGGTCTTCCCCTGTGCCAACAGTGGATGTGGTGTTGTCGACAATCCCAACTATTTGATGACCTCTGTTGAGATGAGGTTCTTTTGACTTCTCCTATCAACAAAAAAATCCAGTGGGATTCCCTTCACCCACATCTTTGAATGAAAAAGGTGCTCCCCCTCTTCAGGATCTGTTGGTTTTTCTGGTTGAATTGTTGCGGTCGTGACAATAGAAGTGGTGTCTGCATCGATGATTTGTCTTTTACCAATATTTTCATAATCAAATTTTGAATTAGGGTTCGGCTCCTTGTCTTTGATCTCGACCACCAATGACTATTTTGAGCAACATTCATCTGTGTTGTTCTAGGGGATTTTGAGGAAATCACACCATTTTTTGGTGTCCTTCTTTGTCTTCCCGTGACCCTTATTTTCCTATGGCTTAGACTAGTTTTCAAGAAGCTGTTTGTTAGGATTGTCTTTCTCATACTTTGTTTGTTGCGGATTTGTAGATCTGAAATCCTGTTTTTTCTGGTGCTTAAAATTCCGCTCAATTTTAACAGCATATCGATAAGCAGAACCGAGTGATGAGATGTATAGAAATCCATTTCAATTTGAATGTATCTGTGTAGAGCCCCACATTATTTTAGAACCAAATGTCGTTCCGAGTCCTTGATACCCAACTTGGTGTGCAAAGTATGGAAATTATTGGTGAACTCCAGAACTTCTTGGCCCCTCTGTTACCGTAGTGTGGTCCATCTCATGTATTGGTCCTCATAGTTTCCAACAGGGTAATATTGTTCCTTTACCACAGCCACAAAAAAATCCCAAGTGGGCTCGGCCCCATATATTCCAGAATCCTCTGTGGAACTCTACTCCCAGTAAGTTTCCCACCAATGTTTGACATGGGGGAGAGCTTTAAGGAGTGCGAAGGTGATCTTTTCTCTGTTAGAAAAATTGTGAACAGAGAAATAACCTTCTAGCAGATTTAACCATTTGTCTAGGGTTTCTTCATCTATATGTCCTTCAAATACAAGAATATCAAAATTAACTTGTACCTTGAAAGGTGAGGTGCTAATAAAGTGGTTGTTTGATGAAGATGCGCCTGTTTCTATTGGCGGGCGTTGAAGCATGTGGGAAAAATTCTCCATCATTTCATCCCTCTGTTCCGTGAGAGCTTGCTCAAGCAACAGATTGATAGGATCATCTGCTCTATCATTTTTCTTTTCTTCCATCATTGAGGGTTTCTTGGGTTTGCAAGAGCGATTGTCTTCAAGAGATACAAGCTCGAGACCCAACTTGATATACTTGGACCTCGTCGGGGACATGCACTGAAAAAAATGATCAAGAACAACCTGCTCTAATACCACTGATCCGGATTATTTTCGCCACGAAATGAGAGAAAAGATATAATAAAGAAATGCACAGAGATATCGCATATATTCAATAATATAACAGAAATGTATCAGATATGCAGCCATAAACACAAATATACATTAATGCACGATTTATATTAATGAAATAAATGTACAAAGACTGTAAAAATATAGAGTGAAAGACTCGCTAGAATGGTGGCAGCTTATCTCTGAGAAGAGATGTGACAGCTACTCGCATTCGCAAGAAGATGATTACCATGAGGCTCTGAAGGCCTTTTTACAATAAACAAGAATGCCAAAAAACCTAGACATCCAAAAACCTAACCCTAGGAGATGAAGCACCAAAATTCATGTGGGCCCCATTTGGGTAAGTTAGTACATCAACTTCCTGGGGTCGTAACTTTTACATACGATCTTTGTTTTAGGTGTATGATAGCCCGTTGGAAAGGTATTGCCGAGGATATTCATTTTGGGGGTTCAATCATTCCTTTGGCTATCATTGAGAATACCAATCCCGAAAAACCTTCATTTGGGCCCTCAAAATGGCCTCGAAAGTTAAAACTGCTAAAAATAGTAAATTGCCAAAATTGTCAGAGAACTGTTTTGAGCCAATTGGAAAAGGTGGGTGGCCACTGATATCCACCTGGATCATATCATTCACAAGAAGATGATTACAATGAGTCTCTCAAGGAATTTTTACAATAAGAATGAATTCCAAAACCTTATACATCCAAAAACCTAACCCTAGGAGATGAAGCGCCAAAAGTCATGTGGGCCCCATTGGGGTAAGCTGGTACATCAACTTCCCGGGGTCGTAATGTTTTCATATGATCTTTGTTTTAGTTGCATGATATCCCTTTGGAAATTTCTATCCAAGGAATACACATGTTTCAATCAGCATTAGACTCCATCTACATTCGAACTATGGAGAGCCCTAAAAACGTTGTTTAGGGCCTCAAAAAGACCCCGGAAGTTGGGACGCAAAAACTAGGAAAAAGTTGCCAAACTCGAAAACTGCCAAAATGAACCGGTTGGAATAGGTGGGAGGCCATCGAAATCCGTCTGGATTACCTAGTGTGTATTGAAGTATGGAACCACATCACACAATTGTTAATCATTGGTAGGGGATATGCCACGTCAAAATATTATGTGTTTCAATAACTGAACATCGGGAAGGTTGTAGTTAGTAGTGCAAGGGATATGATAGATCCTAGTACCTGATGAGGTATAAAACCTCTTTGACGACCATCATTGTTTGGTAATGTTCTTGTCACTCATTGGTCGAGAAATCACGTCAAGGAATTACGTGTTTTGGCATGTCAATGCTAGGTAATTCCACATTGGATGGTATGGGTGACATGGAGCCACATGGGAACAATGTGGAGATAAGTAGAAGAAGGCCTAAAAGATTAAAAGGGCCATAATGTTTGATTCCAAGCTTGGTTTTGAGCATGGTTAAAGTTGTTGGAAAGATATCAAATAGTAGAAATGGATTATGAGATCATAATTGGACTTAGAGGGATGAGTAAGAAACATTTTTTGAGAAAAGAGAAAAGTTTTTTTTTTGTAAAAAGGACAAAGGAGAAAATTCCATATTACTGTAGAATCCTACTGGACCAATGGATTGTAAATATAAAAGTTGTTGTGTGTTCACCATTGTGATTTTTATTAGTGATGATACAGATGTTTTCTTGGTTCTGTGTGCATTTTCTGCTATAGTTGACAGAAGTTGACCTACTAGTAAAATTGCACCAATAGAGAATGTGTATAAATGGGGTGAAAGTGACTTTTCATGAAGCCATAACTTTCAACTCAGAAATCAGATTGATGCATAGGAATAATCATTGGAAATATATTAATGAGGATAAGTCATTTGTTGACCCAGATTATTGAGCTGGCCAACATATTGTTCTCAGAAAATTGAAGAAGGCCTCTGGTGGCTTGTAGGTGCATCACCTCCGCGGGTTAGTTATATAGTTTTGAAGTAGTACCTCCACTTGTTTTTATTAGGAGTAGTGTAGTGGAAGCATGGTACAAGTATAAGAATTGTAGGGGTGAGATAATGAATAATAATGCAATGTATTATGTGCAGAGTTACTCTAAAAAGAAAATTTAATCAAGCTTTAGGAAAATATGACAGGAATCCAGTAGAATCCAGGACAACCAAGAACAACAAAGAGAGATATACATGGTAAAAAGAAAATCAGTTCATGCAAATTACTATGATATGGATCTTAGATAACCATATATAGTACAGGAATATGGAGAGCATATGCACTCATGGACATGTTAGGGATGTATTCTTAGTACAAATAGATATGCATCAGTGCATGTGAAAATGTTTAAAAGTACATATGACATGTTGTAGACTAGGAGTAGTCTATTGTTATATTTTATGAACGTTAAATTTTCTAGTGATGGTTGTTGTACCAGGAAAGAGGAAGTTACTAAATGGATGAGATTTTATGGTGTTGCATATGGAATCCATCCATATGAAGGAACAATAGGAATATGAAATGTGAATAAGAGGTTGGTGAAGGAGGCATTGCAACTCCTACTAGTACCAACTAATCAGGTAGCATCAAACCAATTAAATGGTAGCTATATAGGTATGAATTTGATGTATTATAATGAAGATAATTTAGGTAATAATTTCCTTAGCCAAAATTTAACATTTAAAGTGATTTTATTATATCTTTGAATGCATTCATTGGAATGATTTACCATTTGGTATGGTAAAGTCTAAAGGCATGTGATACTTATAACAATTATTTAACTTTAGAATAAATTCATATGACATAAAAAAATGTAGGAATGTGTTGGTTATGAGTTAATAACCCAAGAAAATAAAGGGTATAAACCTTTTATAGAAATGAATGTTGATAAATTAGAAACCATGTGGAGAGAGGTTGGTTGAGTTCCAACTCACCATGGTGAGGTGCATTGTGTGTCAATGTGGCCATAGACATTGGCACATTGGTTTAACTCTTATGAAGAATGAATGCATTATAGAAATATGGTATACTAAAATAATGCATGTAAATATTAACAATTTCCTTCTATTTTATATGATTAGTGAAAAAAAGTGATGCAATTGTTAGTATGCACAATTAATTTTGAAAATTGCTCATGAGCCATTGTATATGTGCAATGAAAAAATAATGTGAATAGAATGCTAACAATATGTTTGGACGTGTGAAGGTTGATATTTGTAGGAAGATGGTTTGGGATATAGTTGTAGAGTAATTCCATAAGGAAGGTCGATACTTGTTGTTGTAAAAATCCAAATAGTTATGAGGAGGGATGTCATACTTGCAGGATTTGAGTTCCTATATGGAACAAATCTGAAAACATATAAGTGGAATTGGAAATATGTGAGATGATAGATCTGTCCTAAAGGGACAGATGATGGATATTGAACTGAAAATCATGGAAAAGGCCACTATTGTGACACTGAACCCCATGATATGCCTTGATTTTCGTTGAGGATAGCTATGCCATGTTGGAGGAAGCCAGAGGGATTCCTTGGTTGTAAGACTCTACAAGTCATGGTACTCTTCATGTGCAAGGAAACTTTGGTAAATGATGGATCACTCGAGGGAATATGTATCAAAGAAAGGGATGCATGAGCTTGGAGGGTGAGTGACTGTAAGAAAGAGGAGACTTGAATGATTTTTGTTACATGCTAGTTGGGATCATCAGTGCAATGGGTGCGTCTAAGAAATCAGTGAGTTGAGTAAATGTAGTAGCCATGTGGATGCAGATCCATGAATTTCACAAACTAGTAAAAGGCCTAAGGTCTAGGAGGGGACCAAACTAAGAAGAGGAAGACATTTCGAAAGTGAAGGCCATGACATGATTAGATATGGAAAGGCTATGATGCCACACAAGGATCTGTTAGCCTTCCTACTATATTTTATGTTTGGATTGCAACCTTTTTTCCAACACTAATGAGAACCCTAGAATTATTTCTTGGTGTTGTGTTTGGGTTGAAAACGAGGGCATCCAAATAGTCAAGAAAGTAATTAAGAAGCATGTGGATGATGTGTTGAGGCATTAGCCATACCTTCCAACTCACCATGGTGAGATGCATGACTTTGACACTCTAAAATTAATGCATAGGTGTGTTGAGTAGGTATGCATGACTAAGTTATAAAAGGGTGCAAGTGGTATAGTTCCACACATGCATGCTAAGATATAGTTGTTTATGCTTAAAGAAATTATTGAATGGGTTTTGGTGAATGAATGTATATACATTATATTTCTTAGTAGTGAATGTGCTAAAAGCTAAAATGATGTGTTTATTTCTAACTCTTGAAGTTGAGAACATTTCAGGAGTTGTTAGATATTGCAACAAGAAAGTTGCACGTTAGAATAGTTACATAATGGTTGGGAATGATTGAATTGTTGGGTTGTTGCAATTCTAAGATCACTTTTGAGCTGTTGGAAATGTTACAAAAAAAGAATGATAATGCACATGATATTGATAGTTTGTTTGGTTGAGTGTAAGTTGAGAAAATTGCAGGAAGAATGGTATTGGATATGGCAAGTATGTAATCCATAAATAAGACTGATATATACTGCTACAATATCCAACCATTACGAGCAGGAAGCACATGCCTGGAAAAATTATTTTCTATTCGATACATATTTGAGAAATTTGTAATTACAAATTGTTATGGTATGCTAACAATTTGTTTGGATGACTATAATTTGGAAAATTGTATGTATAATGGTCTTATATATGGAAGGGATTTAATACCATAAGGAAAACTGATATCTACTATTGCAAGATCCAAATGAATTATGAGCGGGAAGCTCTTTCCTCGGAGGTTCTATTTTCCTGTATAAACAGATTTGACATTAAAATTGAAAAGTGTTATGATGATATATCATGATGATTGTATGTGTGTAACACATATGACATGTTGACTACTGAATCTAGAAGATCAAGAAGAAGAGCACCATAAACAAGTTGAGATCAAATACAAAGGCATGGAATGAAGCAAGTCCACTAGACTTGTTGCAGCTAGATTTCTTAGAGCTGCAACTCTGGAATGTTCCTGGCTGAGTGCACTAAATCCTTGAAGAGAAGTGGTATACCCTGAAGGAATGAAAAGAATAGAAGGTGGTACACTCCTTGGTTTTTGTAGGTTGATGGGGAATGTGATCTTGCTGGTTGTAACTGTTGCCAAAGTTACAAATTGTGAAATCATCTTGCAGGTTTTGGCCAGAATGCCTATGTATGCATGTTTCTTTTTAGGTCGGGGTGCCTATGTATATAAGAATTGTTTGGACTTCCTATGTGGATTAGGAGCCATAAATCCTAGCTTTGTAATATTAAAAACATCATCATGGTGTTGTGCACTAAGGACAGTGTCAAAATAAGGGAAGGGGGATGTAACACCATGGTTTTGACCCCTATGAACTACAATGTATTATGTAAATGTGTCTTAGACTGGTGAGCAAGTAAATTTGAAAGGGTTGGAGTGCCTATATATATATTAATAAAAATACATCGTTGGCTACAAGATAGATAAGGATAAGAGATAGGGGGGTATGATTCTACAAGAGAGGGGGGATGGGGGGATAATTATTTTTATTATTATTCACCCCTCTTGGTTTTAGTTGGAAGAAGTGGGTGTGTGACTCTCTTAGGGAGACCACATTGTCTCTTGGCGTGCATGAGTCTCTTGGGGAGACCACATCCTTTCTATTTAAATCCTACCTTGGGATATTTTAGGGGTTCTCAATTTTTTGTTTTCGCTCCTTCACTTGTTCTGGGTTCTTATTCTTGTATTGGTTCGGTTATGGTGCTTATTCTTCAGTAATTTGGTTGTTCATTGGGTTCCTCATGTTGGATCATTTGTGTTCTCTTGTTCTGGGCATGGAGACGAATGGTTGGAGGAAGAGAGCCATTTTCATATGGCTGTAATAAATTACTGATCATTCCAGGAGGGAATGCATGCCTGAGTGTTTGGATTCTTGGATGCTTGGATGCTTGGATGCTTGGATGAGTTCTCTTTGTGTTTTCTTCCATATTTATATTTCGTTGTGTATTTATTTATCTCTGAGATCTAATTTTGTATGCATGTTGGTTGGTTATTATTTTGTATGGAATGTTTTTCATTTCTTGGATCATGTAATGAGAATATCGTTTATTGCATATGTTCCTTTCATGTTTCTTTTTTAATTATTTGAAAAGAAAATTCGAAATTAGTTCAAGAAGTGAATTCTTAAGGTAGTGCGTCCAGCCTATTGGTGGCTAGGGACGTTACAGATTGGTATCAGAGCATCTTGAAGGGTTTTCTGGAAGTAGTGTGGCCCATCCTTGGTGGCTAGGTACATTAGATCACTAGAAGGTTTATTTGAGAATTATACCAATGTGATCAATTTTAGACAAGGATTCTATTGAGACAAGTCCTCCATAATCGTATGGTCAAGTACCTAGAAAAAGGGTTACTATAGAGTAATTGTAGGTTTTAAACCTTTACATTATAGAAATGCATATACATATTCTTTATAAAATAGAAATAAAACAATAGCAATCACAGATAGAACTCAAACATTTACCCTGGAAACCCTTAATCGAGAAAACCAACAAATATTTAGAGTTGCACCTCTAAATATCATTATATTAACTTCACCATTGTAAAATAAAATATATAGGATAATTTTGCATCCAAAACCCTAATCCATTGACCTATATTATATTCCTTGATGAAAATTACATAACAATGGGTCGAAAAAGCATTTCCCAAAAAACAGGCTAAAAAATGGACCAAAAAAAAACCAAAAATTGTTTCTTAGGAGCTTCACCCTCGAATCCCTAGACAGGGTCCCCCCCCTGTGACCCTACTTACTATTCCCATCACAACGTGACAACATGTGGGGATTATCATGTAAATAATATAACACATACCCAACACTAGTATTCTCGATTATGTAGGAATTTCACTACCTATTTTGTAGAGGCTAGGGTTTGCAAGGTATTAAATACAAAGGAGTGTCAATCGTTATAGATATATAGTATAATTGTGGGTTTACAGCAACAATACTTAGCCAAATATTTCACGACACTAAGGAGGATAGACCACAACCTTAGCTATACTACCCAATTACCTGTTATGTAAGTGTGATATCCATAGGTGTTATTCTTAGTGTATTATGGAAGAAAGAGAGTCGACGGGTTTATGTAAGGTTGGTTTCAAGTGTTACTAAGGGGATTTATATATACCTAAGGGTACATGGAAGATAAATCCATATACAAGTGTTTTCTAATGTCGTATTACTCCGGGTACCAAAAGAGATTACAAGGGTGTACAACCAAGTGATGCCACTTGTATTTTTTGCATGTATTCTTCCCCAACCATGGGTTTACCCACTGAACAATAGAAATTTGTAAGACATTGGAACATGTCTCTCTCTCTAGTTGTTAAAAAAAAACTAAAATCAAGGCACATATTGGCTTAGGAAAGAGATTTGATACCATTTTTCCAACAACAGTACTTGGCCAAATATTTCACGATTTTAAGGAGGATAGATTGTAGTATTAGCTATACTACCCAATTACTTGGTATGTAAGAGTGATCTTCATGAGTGTTATTATCTATGTATTATGTAAGAAAGAATTGATAGGTTTATCTAAGTTTGGTTTCAAGTTTTCCTAAGGGGATTTCAATATACCTAAGAGTACATGGAAAAAAAATCCATATACAAGTGTTGTCTGATATGGTACTATGTAGGGTACCAAGAGATATTACAAGGGTGTACAAACAAGTGATGCCACTTGTATTATTTTCATTTATTCTTCCCCAACCATGGGTTTACCCACTAAACAATAGACCCTTGTAATAAATTGGAACATGTCTCTCTCTATCCTAAAAATATATATATATATATATATATAATCAAGGCACATGTTGGCTTAGGAAAGAGATTTGATGCCACTTGCATTTATCCTTAACCCTTAAAATTGAATCACAAATAATATATTCAGAGAAATATGAATGCATAAAAGTAGATACAAGATATAATGAGATGAACATGTGAAATATAACATGTGTATTAATTATTTTCAAAAGAGAGAAATATTCACCCACCTCTTTAGGGGCACAACCTCTTATTAGCATACTTCTGATTACAACAACAACACTGGAAAAAACATTCCATAAATTTCAAGCTCTATAAATAGATTCTTAATAGTGAAACCCTATCTACTTGTGGTCCCATGATTAATAAGTACCAACCACATAGTGGGCCTTATTTGATAAAATGACCCTTTTACATTTACTTTAAGTAACTACCCACTAACTATATAATGGACCTATTCAAATATTATTTCTATTTACATTGACTAACTCCTAATTACCTACAAAGAAGAGAGGTTAGGGTAGGATCCTAATAGGTTGGATCCATTAGTGATAAATGGAGAGTTTTTCACTACTGACCTAGGTTCAAATCCTGCGAGGGAATTTTATCTATTTAAGGTAACCATGGAGATACATGGATGTAGTGGTTTTCTAAGGCCACATAATACTACCTGTGCACACACAAGTGGATCAAATTCTACTACCATTCCCCTTAAGACTGACCAATTTTTAAAACCATCAATTCATGGTGTAGCAACAACTTGGATCAGTTGTTGTGATGATGATCCAAGTTCAAATGCTAGCCTGCATGCTAAACAATTGAATGGGGTTTGATGGATGTGGATATTGTTTATTATAGCATTTGGAAATAATATTATTGTAATGATACTAGAGAGGTTCCAAAAAAACCATTCTTTTCTCAAGTGTGGGAGGGTGGAGCATACTATTTTTGGGTTTACATCCATAAAAATATGGATTTTGACATTTTAAAAAAGGCTCTTGAGCCCATAAACCAAAATATATCCTAGATCTTACATTCTTTAACTTATACCAATTCCAACATGGACCCGATGCTTTTTATAACTAGACTTTGAATCAATTAGACATATTTAATAATCAATTAGTTATGTAGGACTTATCATATTACCATTCCTTTATTTTACTTCACCTACACAATATTCTTTCTAGATTTGACACATTATGTAAGTCTATTCTACAATCCTTTTTGGTCTAGATTTCCTTCCAATATCTAGATTTTTGTTTTGGTGCTACATAAATTTCTTAACAAACCCCACATTTGAATAATCCCATTTCATATATTTTTGGGTATGACAACTTGGAAGGATTAGGCACATTATTATTTGCAAAATTCTAACAACCCCCCATAGACCTAACCTTGAAATTAAAACAAATATTAAATCACATTAGGTCTATAAAGAAAGGTTCTCTATAAATTTTCATGGATATTCCACTGGAACAATTCATCACATCATATCTTACAATATTCTACAATATCATATTATGCAATGTTTTACTTTATATTTTATAATTAATATTACTATCTTAACGCACAAAATATTGAAATAAATTGAAACTAAAATGAAATAATATAAGGAAATAACACACCATCCACACAAAGAACATAAGATGTACCTTATAAAAAACCTAGATAGAAGGTGAGGCCTATGTCTTGGTCTTTTATTCTAATCTATGAAATTCAAATGCAAAGAAAGTGCACTCACTATTGAGTTTCCATTGACAATGAGGCTTTGTTGATTTTCTTTCAACCCTAAGTATGCTTTGATACCATGTTGAATTTTCTGATTTTCATATCTGATAATTATTGCCTTATTATTTAAATGTTATTGTTATCATAGAATAATTACACACTGGGAATCTCAACAAGACTTAGCAAACTTGATGAGAGAGGTTATTGTAAGTAAATAGTATACGAGATTATATATTACAATTGAGGGCCCCGATATATATACTTGGGCATAATTCTCTTTCCTTAATGGACAAGTATTTTCCATTACTTTATTTTCATTAATTAATTTATTATTAATTATTGGTTATTGATTATTTATATATTTATACATTATATTATAAATACATTATTTATATATTGTATTTATATTGATGATTAGTTCCTCACATGCACGTCTAATTAATATAAATCACTCAATCTTGGAGAAGGAAATGTGAGAGCATCTCGACTCTTAATCACTCCTCGTCAAAACATCATGACTACTAGGAGAAATACTACACCTGGTCCATTCACCACTAGCCAAATCAACATGGCCCCGTGAGTGAATATATCATTCTCCCTTGGTCAAATCAGCATGACCAATCTAGGAGAATGGCTACCTGATGATAGTAACTAGAGAAACATCAACATCTTGGCCATTCACCACTAGCCAAACTAGCATGGCCCTGTGAGTGAATGTATCATCCTCCCTTGGTCAAATAAGCATGACCAATATAGGAGAATTGTTTCCAAATGTTGCAACATCAACACTCCCTCTCAGCGAAGGAGACATTCTACATCATGCCAAGCTTGTCTCTAAACTATACAAACTTTTCCCTAGACAGAGGCTTGGTGAAAATGTTCGCAATCTGCTCATTTGTGGATATGTGTTGGAGCTTTACTACTCCCTTATGTACCATGTCTCAGATGAAGTGATATTTGATCTCAATGTGCTTCAAACTATCATGAAATATCGAATTGTCTAAAACCTTGACATAGCTTTAATTATCACAATGTATCAAGGTCTTCCCTAGCTCCTGATCAAAACGTCCTGCAAGAATCTTCCAAATCCATACTACTTCACGATTTGTGACACTGGTTGCAATATAATTTTCTTCTATTGTACTGAGTGCTACATGTAACATCCCACTCTTGCACGCATTGAGTGAACTTATTCTTTGAGGACACTTTCTTGCAAGTGATCCAGATTATTATACTATTGGCCATTTGATTATGATTATGAGGCATTATGGATATGATGATATGTTCTTTTGTGTATTTACATAGACATGTTCTATTGACTGGGTTCTCATGAGTGTGCAAGACTTTGGACCTCGAGGATGCAGAGGCATCGATGAAAACCTTGGACTCTGGATCGAGTTAGGGAGTGGACTATTGGGGTTTGATTGTTGTTGATATGACATATGTACATCTGATTAGATGTTATGATGATTGATTATTATTGCTGACATGATTCATTGATGATGCAGGCTGACGATAACCTTCTGACCAGACTCACATGTGGAGTAGAGGGGTCACGAATGACAACTAGAAACTTTGAGGGAGAGGTCTGGATAACATCCCTGCCACAGCCTAATAACACTCCCGTTGTGGCTTGAACTATAGGTTAACGATTACCTAGTTCGAGAAGAACCACGATGTCATGAGGGTAGACTATGACAGTCGCTCATGATGATTCTAAGGGGCGTGCAATAAGGCATGGGCCTTATTCCTTAGAGGTCGTAATTCTCCCACAAGATCACCTAGCGGAGTATTGACTCCAAGGGTTTTTGATGTCTACCAAGTCATCCAAGAGGTGAGTGGCACCCTTAGACCACATAGTGCGTCATGAAGGGCACATCGCACCAGGGAAACAGAAAGAGGCGAGTGGCACCCTTGGAGCACGTAGTGCGTTCTGAAGGGCACGTCGCATAAGGAAAACGAAAAAATGTGAGTGGCACCCTTGGAGTAGCTTGAGCGTTCTAAAGGGCACGTCGTGATTTCAATGGGTAAGTGAATAAACCTAGTCAGTCTTAAAATGAATGATGTGATAAGTAAGATTTAAAAAATCAATTTCCCTAATAAAAATGTCACCCAGCCTAGGAAATTAAAATCTAGGTCTAAGTAACACACATGGTAAAAAAATATATAATAATCATAATTAAACATGTAACAAGAAGGGGGTAAGAAATTCAATTAAATTATTAAAATCAAATTACAATGGGGGATTAAAATTTTAAAAGGAAAATGAGTGTTTTATCTACATATGCTAATTTAATTTTTAAATTAAAAAGAAAAAGGGGTAAATGGTTGTCTTTCTACACTTGCTAATTTGAGTTTTAGTTAAAAGGGGAAAAGAGGGAAACTTAAAATAAATAGGAAACTAAAGGAAAAAGGGGAAACATAAAGAAAAAGGGAAACGTAAGAAAAAAGCCGAATGTCTAACTTAGTAAGGAATCGTGCCTTTAAGAAATTTCTAATTATAAACTCAACTAGGAATTTAGCAAAGGCGTAAGTCATTTAAGATGTGTAAGGGAATGTTGGGACACCAAGGAGCGCTTTTAGGAATGTTTTTAGGTGGGTGAGGGAAATAGAACTAATTAAATAATTAATGAAATTAATTTCTAGTGCAACTAGGGGGATGGGTGACATGTGTACGAGGAGGTTTTTTCTGATTAAAATAATGAAAAAGAAATTAAATGAGAAATTCGGAAATAAATTTCTTAAAAACTCTATAAAAAGGATGGAGGAGGAGGAGGATGGACCTGATCTTTATGCGTAACGTTATGATGTTGAATTTGTTTCTTGACTGAACTTATCTTGTGGGAGTTGGGATACCCAGCTCGGGTAACGAGTGGTAGCTCGACCTTGCGAGGCGAGTTGGGTGCTATTTGTTCTCTGGTATAGTGTGTGTGGCCCCTTTGTGGCTCGAGGGGCTCAAGGGGAAGAAGTGTGCCCCTAGCGTTGGATGGGAGGTACCGGTGAGGTCAATTCGGTCGGCAAGTGGGAGATGGACGGAGCGCGCATGGGACAAAGACTCGGAGTTGTCACAATGGGCTAAGGTACGCATGAGTTTATTTTTGTATCGTATTTTATTATTGTTCTTGCGTTGTCATTACTGTACCTCTATTGTGTAAGGAAATGTGTTTTACTCAATGTTTTAATCAAAGAACTTAAATTCAACCTAGTCTTACGCTCACTACATTTTGTACTGATTTCCTTGGCGACCCAACCCTGATTGTTATGATTGTTTTGTTTTTGTTTTATTGATTATTACAAAGAATTTTGGGTTTTCCCCTTATCCCTTCAGTCATTAGTCCATTCCTAAGAATTCGGCCAGGAGATGAACCGACGGTCGTCACTTCGGTCTTTAAATACCTATAGATTCAAATGCCCTACTTTTCTATGCATGGATGATGAGTGTGAGATAAATTTCCCAACTGTCTACCCCTTACTTATCTTTGCGTTTGATTGATTCATGGCAGAAATATTGTCCTTGCACCTTCTTGTGATCGAGTATATCTGTGTATCGTTTATCATTTCTCTCTACGGACAACTTAATACTCTTTGAGTTTTTTTTTATATATCACCTCTACGCTTTTGGATGGCATTTTCTGCTCTGTGATTTTAATGACAGTTCCCATCTTTGTGATTGGTAAAATCTCAACGTTATTAATATGTGAATGACAACGTTTGATTTGTATGTTGACTACATCTTTAATTGTTCATTGTGATTGAATCTCTTATACACGACGAGTTTTATGTATTGGGTGACTTCGTTTTGAATCCTTTATTACAATCTTGGCTCTGTGTTTTACCTATACACTCACGTTTCATACAGCTACGCATACATCTCATTTTACTCTGCATTTTTTTTGGGACCACATATTGACTGCGTTTATATCTCCCCTTTTCTTTAAAATGCCTTGGACACAGTGAATTTGTAATGTAAAGACAGTGATTGCTGGTGATATCTATACCACGATTCTGTATTACTTACACAGAGATTTACGTAACTTTTAGATAGCGACTTTGTAATGTAGAGATAGCAATTTCTGGTGATATATAGACCACGATTTCTGAATCACTTACACAAAGATTTTTGTAACCTTTAGACAATGTTTTTACTATGCAAATGGTGGTGTTCTACAGTGTAAATGGGGGCGTATTTTACTGTGTAATGGGTAGTGTATTTTCTGTGCATATGGGTAGCGTATTTAGTGTTTTAATTCTAGAGAGACGTTTAGTTTTGGGAAGTGAGTTATCATTGTTGACAGTAAATATGATGACAACAATCTTGTATGTATCCATGACAACAATGTTTTTTAAATGCAACATCTTCAGACTGCGTCTTTATTCTTTCATTTATTAGACCTTGTAGTGGTTAGAAATAGATTCATTAATGGACAACAATTCTAATTGTATGACAACGTTTTAATTATGACAATGCTTCACTTCTATATTGACAGTGTTTACTTCTATAGTGTCATCATTTTAAATGTGACAATGATCTTTTTAATATAGCGAGTATAGGCAGTGTGATTGGCAGGGAGTTTATTCTTTGTTTGACTGTGAATTTTACCTTCAAATGACAACGAATTCTACCTTGATTGGAAGCGAGATGCACATGGTGTGACAACGATTTGTTGTATGCATTTTAAGGCTATGTAATAGGCGTTGTGACTGTGTAAGTGAGGTGTTGGAAATGGTTGTGTGGTTTGTTGTGTATGACAGTTATGGTCGATACTTATGGATCATGTGGATTATGTTAGTTATAGTTTTATTGTTGTTTAGTTATGAAATTGTTTCATGGATTATAAATGTTTCTTAGTTTATATTTGTTTCATAGATTATACATTTTATTGTTTCATAGATAGCTACTGTATTATATTATTATTATTATCTTCAGTTCCGTAGATAGCGATTGTATTAGATTTTCTTCAGTTTAAAAGATATTCATTAAATAGTGATTTTAATTTATTGTTTCATAGTTTATATTTTTTCCATAGATTATACTTGTTCCATAGGTTATAGATTATAGTGGTTCTTAGATAGAGATTTGGCATTTATTTTATTAAATTGTTATACAACCATATCGTTATCATATAGTGATATCATTATTAGATGTGTTAGACCGCATAATCATTATTAATAGCGATATCGTTATCAGATATTGATAGCTATCAATTTTAGATATCAATTTTAGTTAGCGATTTTATACACTTGTTACATACATTGAATGGACATTGATATTAATATATGTACGGCGAAAGTAAACTATATATATATTAATAGTCAAGGAAATTGAGGGGACATCGAATTTTATAGACAACGATAATAATGATAAGGTTGGAGGATTTAACTTAGGCTTAGCAGGAATTATATGTTAGGGAATGACTTTAGCAGTGGGACCTTGTTAACAACATCTTAAGTTAATTAATGCATGACTTGAAAAGCGAGAGAGAGGATTTTATTGATTTATGTCATTGTAGAATGGATTCTTGAGGGAATATTTCATGGATGGCTAATCTCGTCTTTTAATTGATGTACATTTGCATTAGACCTTGTGGGCCAGGAATTTAATGTGTTGTATGATTGTTATGGTCATCAGTTTCCCTTGCGTCTATTGACCTGTCATTTGGGGTGCTTGGGTTTTTCGTCATGTGGTTGACAGTTAATTCGA
>SNQJ01S0002682.1:428588-445432 GCA_010110895.2 Picea sitchensis
AAAATGGGCAGCTTTAGTAAGCTTGTCCACCACCACCATGATTGAATCATGCTGCTTGCTTGTTCTGGGCAATCCTGTGATAAAATCCATTGTTACCACGTCCCATTTCCATTCAGGAATAGGTAAAGGCTGCAGCAACCCTATTGGGTGCCTATGCTTCGCCTTAACTTTCTGGCACTCCATACATCTGGCGATGTATTCAGCGATTTCTTTCTTCAGACTTGGCCAAAAATAATGGCTTTTGACTGCTGCCATAGTCTTCTGATATCCAGAATGTCCAGCATAAGCCACATTATGCATCTCCTTTAGAATTGTCAGCCTCAACTCTCGGACATTGGGTACATATACTCTGTTTTTGTACAGAAGTAAACCATTAGTTCCCAAGGTGTAACTTTCCTGGGTCTGTGGTCTCTCACGCCATTGTAGCTTTGCTACAAGATTTTTGTACTGCAAATCCGCATTGGCAGCTTCTAAAATTCTGTCTTTCATCTCAGTCTGGTACATGCTAATGGATGTAGCATGTAATTCGTGCACTTTTCTGTTGAGTGCACCAGCTACCTTATTTTCTTTCCCTTTGATATGCTTGATATCAAAGTCATATTCACATAGAAATTCCAGCCATCTAATTTGCCTGGCATTTAAGGTTGGTTGATCAAATAAATATTTCAGACCGTTGTGATCTGTTCTTAATTCGAATCTCTTTCCCATGAGGTAATGTCTCCATTTCCTCAAGGCATGGACGATTGCTGCCAGCTCCAAATCATGAGTGGCATAATTCTTCTCATGTTCCTTTAACTTCCGGGATTCATAGCAAACTACAAATCCCTCTTGGCTGAGAACTCCTCCCAGCCCCTCCTTACACGCATCTGTGCACACTACATAATCCTTGTTTGGATCTGCAGTCCTCAGGATTGGGGCACTAGTGAGCAGTTGCTTCAGTCGCTGGAAGCTACTCTCACATTCATCAGTCCACTGAAATTTCTTCTCCTTCCTTTGCAAGGAAGTGATAGCATGCGCTATCCTTGAAAATTCGGCTATGAACCTTCTATAATAGCCTGCAAGACCCATAAAAGATCTAACTTCTGTCACATTCCTTGGCACTGGCCATTCTTGAATGGCCTGTACCTTTTCAGGATCCACAGCGATCCCTTCTTCAGATATTATATGCCCCAAGTAATGGATCTGCCTTTGGTAAAATGAGCACTTGCTCAGTTTTGCGTACAGCTGGTGTTCTCTCAATACCTGCAGCACCATTCTAAGGTGTTGCTCATGTTCTTCCTCTGTCTTGGAATACACCAAGATATCGTCCAAGAAGACTATGACAAACTTGTCCAGATAATTTCTGAACACTCCATTCATTAAACACATAAAGACAACAGACGCATTGGACAATCCAAACGGCACCACTGTAAACTCATAATGACCGTACCTTGTTCTGAAGGCGGTCTTGCTGATGTCCTCATCCCTTATTCTCACTTGGTGATATCCAGATCTGAGATCTATTTTTGAAAATATTTTCGCATCCTTCAATTGATCGAAAAGATCATCATTCCTTGGCAGAGGATACTTGTTCTTGACAGTGACCTTATTCAACTTTCGGAAGTCAATGCACAGCCTCAACGTCCCATCTTTCTTCTTCACGAATAGGACTGGGGCTCCCCACGATGACACGTTGGGACGAATGTAACTTTTCTTTAGTAGCTCTTCGAGCTGCAATTGCAACTCTTTCAGCTCTTGCGTACTCATTCTATAAGGAGCTTTCGAAACTGGAGTTGTTCCAGGCATCAAATTTATAGAAAAATCGATGTCCCTCCTCAGAGGTAGTCCAAGTACCTCCTGAAATACATCCCTGAATTCTTTGAGTACCTTGTGATTTTCCAAATTCAAGACCACATCTTGGAGTACTTATTCCACCCAGGCTGCAAATAATTGACAGCCTTTCCAGTAACATTTCTTCAGCTGCATGGCTGAGATTTCTCTAACAGCCATGGCTCTGGGAATTCCTTGGAATGTTATCTGATCTCCCTCTTCGTTTAGGCATGTGAACCTCTAATTACGACAATCCATAAGGGCATGGTGCTGGTCCAACCAGTCCATCCCAATTAAGCAATCATATGATCCTAAAGGCAGAATGTTCAATTCAGCCTTAGTGATCATTCCTTTCATGTCCACCGAACAGGACTTAACCAATTCAGTGACCTTCCTCTTGGTCCCTGTGGCTAACTGCACTAAACAAGACTTCTCATGTTTGCTCTTCGTTAGATGCAAACTTTCCACCACTCTAGGATCTACATAACTATGGCTAGCCCCTGAATCAATTAAAATAACAAGTGGTTGGTTGTTGATCGTACCTTCCACTTCAATCATGTGCGATTGAAATTCCGCTTGCTTGTTGTCTAGGGCTACGTAGATCCTCGGCATTCTGCTGCCCAAATCCTCCACTGTTTCAGCTTGCTGAACAGTATGTATAGTTCTTGCCTTACCATTTTTATGGGGACAATCTCTGTACTTGTGGTTTCCTTGACAACCCCAACACTAAATGGGCGTCAGTCTTTGTCTTTGTGCACCCTCTTCAGTCCTTCTCGGCTCTCTAAACGATGGCTGTTCCTGACGACTGTTTCTGAAAAAGGAAGGCTTGTCTCCCTTCTGCCTCTATTCTTTCTTAAACCTCTTCTGGTCATCCCAAGCCTTCCGAAAGGTAGGCTTTTCTCTTTGTTGTTCGTATAGGCATTTCTCCCTTCTTATGGTTTCTTCCATGGTCTTAGGATCACCATATTGAATCTTGTCACCAATGGAAGGTGGCAGTCCACTCAGATACCTCTGAATTTTAACAGCCTCGTCTTTGATGAATGGAACATACTTCAGTAGTTCCAGAAAACTTCGTTCATACTCATCAATGGTCATACTTCCCAACTTGAGTTCGAAGAACTCCTTCATATTTCTGTCATAGTATCTTTTTGTCAGGTATTTCTTCTCGAAATACCTCTTAAATTCCTTCCAAGTGACCTCTTTCTCACTGATGTGATGCACCTGCACAAACTGATCCCACCACATGGATGCTTTTCCTTTCAGTTGGTACATTGCAATTCTTCCTTCTGCATGGGTGGAATAATTCTACAATTGGAAGTATTTCTTCATGCCAAGCAACCATGTCTCGGCATCTTTCTCCTTCTTATGTTCTCCATGGAATGTTGGAGGCTTAATCTTGTTCATCTCTCCTTTCAATTCCTCCCTTCCAGATTTCTGATGTTTTCTGGTAGGGGATGGGCTTGAACTACTGTGTGTCTTCTTGTCAGAATGTCTTTAGGAGCGACTAAGATGTTGGCTACCACTCCTCGACCTACTTCTTCTCCCATGGGTTCTGCGACTTTCCGTCGTACTTGAGTCTCTTCCCTTCTCGATTTTCTTCTCTATTCTTTCCAGACTCTTCAAAAATTTTAAGTTTAATGCACCATGTCGGTCCCTGACCTTCATGAGCTTTCGGCTATCATCTCGGCGAGCTTTGGCCTCTCTTTACAATATTTCAAGGATTTTCATTATGTGTTCTTCCTTATCCTTCTCTTTTCCATGTCCATTGGAGTTCGATCCTTCGACTCCCAGGTTAACATCCTTTCCTTCCTGTTTGTCTTCTATTTCAGGGTTAATCTGCACTCTTCTACACTCCATACTCGGCGTTGGTTAACTGGAATCCTGACCTTCGTTGAACTCTGCACACGCACTGTGCAATTCAATTCGAAGTTTGTCAGTCCATTAAACCTTCACGAACAATCCACAATATTTATAAGCCAGTTCGAACAAAATAAAAGACATTCCGTTTCTAAATAAGTTTCTTGAACTGGAAGTATTATGTATCTCTTCCATTTCTTTGCATTTTGCGGCAATTTCCAAACAGTTCTGGCACTCATCGGTCTTCTGCAATATAATGCGCAGACGACTCGAATTTCGTCGAACCTTCATTTCTTGACAATTCCTCATCCTTCGTGACAATCGATTTTAAGAAAGTGTTTCAATTTCACGAATTCTCTGAGCTCTGTTCAGCTCTATATTTTTCGAGTGTTCGAAACTTTAGTCTTCGGTATTTCGGAACTTTCGGGCCTTCGGTACCCAGGACTTCGTGTTTTTCGGTACCCGGGAGTTCATTATACAGTGACTCCCCACCTCTTGTCATTTCAATTGCCGAATCCTGAAGTTTCGATTTACTTTACCCTCCGGGCCCACAGCACAGTTGTCGCCCTCTACCATAGTGGTACGTGGTGCTCTTCATGTGTCTACGTGGCACATCTCCCGATTGAAGCTTCGGGTGTCGGGGTTTCGTGATCCCCGACGACATGAGTTCCTGTCCTCATGAACTCCCGATCCCCGATTTGCCGATGCGCCTTTTGCCTTAGCCCCCCCCACGGCTATGCCGAGGTCCATGTGACCGCCTCTCATAAGACCACAGTCTTACCTCCTATCGGAGTTTCAGACTTCCCAATGTCCAAATGCACAGGTCATCAGGATTCGCGATTCTCCAAATCCCGATGCATCCTTCACACGTTAGCCCTCCTGGCTTAGTTCCTGGTCCACGTGACCTCTACCCCGTGACCGTAGTCAAACCTCTCGTCGGGGTTTCGGACTTCGCGAATCCAAAGTGCATAAACACCTTGTCACCAGAATCCCTGATATCCCGATGACCCAAATACCGATAGACGACTCCCTTGTTGGGATTTTTCCCGATGACTCCGATGGCTGCCACTTGTCCACATCACCGACTCCATCGTGGCCCCCACGCTATTTCCTTAGCCTATCGGGATATCGCGTTTTGCAATTTCAAGTTGCAAGACTATCCTGTCCTCAGGATCTCCGATACACCGATTTCTGACTCTCTTTGGATTTCTGACACGCGTCCCAAATGATGAACGGTTTGGGTCAACCCTCGAGTTTTGCTACTTTACAAAACCATGAACCTTCACTTACCAGAACTCTGATGACCACATTCCCGATCTGGGATGACCACGCGACACGTGCCCTTCGTCTTTCGGACGGTCTGGATCTAAATCGGAACTTTTGCCCCTAGTCTTTGAGGTTTATCCTCCGGACATCTCTCGACAGATCCTACGGCTGATGGGTTTTCCGGCCGAGATCTGACGGTTCAACTGGTTCCTAACCAGTTCGAAATTTTTCATATCGCGATTTTCCCACATTACTATGTATTTCAAAAAGGAATTTTAATTCCTACGCACATTTTTCCAGATCCGACGGCCACGAGGCCTCGCCTTTCCTCTCAAACAGATCCTAAGGTTCTAACACCATTGGTGTAGAGACCTGTCTCCCTGTGGCCATAGACCACACCGGCTGCAGTTTCACTGCACCGCTAAACCTCCTGAGCTCGTAAGCACGGTCAAGCAACTACTTGACATTTTGGAGCAAACCAGGGTACGAAATTGTTTCTCCAGACCCAATTTCCTTCACATTCTCGGTCCAACGACCACTCCACTGGCCCATCTAGGCTCAACGTCGAAACCTTGGCTCTGATACCAATTTGAAGTGTACCTTTTTGCTTACCAAGGCTTTTAACGCACTATATAACAATCTGTACACACTTACGTTGGATTTACATAACACATACAGTCCAGTATATACGCCACATGCATTTAACAATTAAACACATTCAACACAGAGTATTCATATGAATTACTGCCATAATCAGCAAGCAATTAGATTTTCATATCAATTCATATACACAGCGGAAAACATGATACATAATATATATATATATAGCACAGTCATGCCACAATGTGATAAGAACATAGTTAGATACTTATCTTGTAACAGTGGTGAAATCCACCAACCAAGTGCAGTCCTTCCACGAACCTCCCAGCCTTAGACCAAACTGCTCATCATCTCAACAGTGGGTCACCCCCGAGCTGGGACTGAGCTCCACCCCAAGGCAAGGAATCCTAGGCTAAACTGAGGTTACAGGGGAAAACAACACAGGAATATCGGGAAGGATTCTTCCCAAAGATGCCATCTTACGCCCACTACTACCAGACTCTCATTCCCCACATGCCTACTCCGCCCAGGAGTATACACCTTCACACGCACATTCCATCGGTGCTAACCTCCCTCTCGGGGCCTCGGCAACATGCCGGATCAGGAAGTCTCAGAGCCTAAAGCTGGTGCTGGGCACTCTCTGGAAGAAACCACTTTCCCCGCAAACTCTTTCACCTAGAAAGAGTTGCTCATAGGCCTGACAACCTGCCTCTTCCAGCCATAGTCGCCTCCCTCACCAGAAGAGAGGTCATGCACAAGCTCAGCACAAAGCTTACTCTGGACAGTATGCCACGCGCAGTCCAGCACTGCGTGGCTGCAACAGCCAATTGGGAAAACAGACATGCGCTTCCCAAACAGGTTCAGCAATCATGGGATAGTCTCACGGTTTTGGTTTCGGGATTGTATGAGGGGTGCAAAGATCCCACACACAAGTTCCAACTGCTCAGACTGAGGATGTACCGACTATCTCCCCAAATCAACAGAGGCTTTTTACCACCTTCAGGGTTGTACCAGGGTATTCTTGCAGAGATCGGACGGGTTCACGCTCAGACCGTCGGGTAGAATGGAGACGCCCCCTTCCCATGGTTCATCTCGGCTATTATATTTGCATGCACCAGGTTTGACACTTGTCACCCTGGAAACTACATGCGTTCCCACAGCATGCATCCCTTTTGCACGTTTTCCCCTTGCCAGGAAATTAGGTTAAAAATAAAATACACATGTCTTTTGGGAAATAATATTAAAATATTATACCCAGGCTTAAGCCCCCTAGGCTTAGCCCCTAGGCTCAACACTTATCCCCTTTTTGCCACCTTCCAGCCCCTAATTCCTTGCCCACTCTGTGGACGCTCAGTCCCCCTTCACTCATTCATCGTGGTTGGTCTACACCTGGAGGTGTTTATATTTTATTAATCATTCTGCATACATACAAGTACAACAGCAGGCTCCTGGCTTTCAACACTTAGGCTCCCTAGCCTAACAAACACATAAGCCTACCAACTTATACAAAACTTGGCTCACCAGCCTATAGAACATGCTTACAATTCATTTCATATGTCATGATTTGCAACAGGGCTTGGCCTTGGGGACACTACAAAAAAGGTGAGTGGCACCCTTGGAGCACCTAGAGCGTCTTGAAGGGCACGTCACGATTTCAACGAGTAAGTGGATAAACCTATTCGGCCTTAAAATGAATGATGTGATAAGTAATATTTAAAAAAACAATTTCCCTAATAAAAATGTCGCCCAACCTAGGAAATTAAAATCTAGGTCTAAGTAACACATGTGGTCAAAACAAAATATAATAATCATAATTAAACATGTAACAAGAAGGTGGTAAGAAATTCAATTAAATTATTAAAATCAAATTACAATGGGGGATTAAAATTTTAAAAGGGAAATGATTGTTTTATCTACATATGCTAATTTAATTTTTAAATTAAAAAGAAAAAGGGGTAAATGGTTGTCTTTCTACACTTGCTAATTTGAGTTTTAGTTAAAAAGGGAAAAGAGGGAAACTTAAAATAAATAGGAAACTAAAGGAAAAAGGGGAAACATAAAGAAAAAGGGAAACGTAAGAAAAAAGTTGAATGTTTAACTTAGTAAGGAATCTTGCCTTTAAGAACTTTCTAATTATGAACTCAATTAGGAATTTAGCAAAGGCGTAAGCCATTTAAGATGTGTAAGGGAATGTTGGGACACCAAGGAGATTTTTTAGGAATGTTTTTAGGTGGGTGAGGGAAATATGAATAATTAAATAATTAATGAAATTAATTTCTGGTGCAACTAGGGGGATGGGTGACATGTGTACGAGGGAGGTTTTTTTTATTAAAATAATGAAAAAGAAATTAAATGAGAATTTGGGAAAGAAATCACTTAAAAACTCTATAAAAAGGATGGAGGAGGAGGAGGATGGACCTGATCTTTATGCGTAACGTTACGCTGCTGAATTTTTGTCTTAACTGAACTTATCTTGTGGGAGTAGGGATACCCATCTCGGGTAACGAGTGGTAGCTCGACCCTGCGAGATGAGTTGGGTGCTAGTTGTTCTATGGTATAGTGTGTTTGGCCCCTTTGCGGATCATGGGGGCTCATGGGGAAGAAGAGTACCCCTAGTGTTGGTTGGGAGGTACCGATGAGGTCACATCGGTCGGCAAGCGAGAGATGGATGGAGCGCATGCAGGACAACAACTCGGAGTTGTCACATTGGGATAAGGTATACATGCGTTTATTTTTGTATGGTAGTTTATTGTTGATATTGTGTTGTCATTACTGTACCTCTATTGTGTAAGGAATTTTTTTTTTCTTATCGTTTTAATCAAAGAACTTAAAGTCATCCTCGTCTTACATTCACTACATTCTGTATTGATTTCCTTGGCGACCCAACCCCTATTGCTTTGATTGTTCTATTTTTTTTTTATTGATTATTACGAAGAATTTTGTGTTTTTCCATTATCCCTTCAGTCATCAGTCCATGCTTGAGCAGTTGACCAGGATCCGAATTGAAGGTTGCCACTTCATTGTTTAAAGACCTATAGATTCAAATTCCCTTATTTTCTATGCATGGATGATGAGTGCGGTATATATTTCTCAGTTGTCTACCCCTTACTTATCTCTGTGTTTGATTGATTCATGGCGGAAATATTGTCCTTGTGCCTTCTTGTGATCGAGTATATCTGCATATCATTTATCATTTCTCTGTGCGAACAACTCAATACTCTCTGCGTTTTTTTTTATATATCACCTCTGCACTTTTGGATGGCATTTTCTTCTCTATGATTTTAATGACAGTTCCCAGCTCTTTGATTGGTAAAATCTCAGCATTATTAATATGTGAATGACAACATTTGATTTATATATTGACTACGTCTTTAATTTTTTATTGTGATTGAATCTCTTATACACAAAGACTTTTATGTATTGGGCGACTGCGTTTTGAATCCTTTATTACAGTCTTGGCTCTTTGTTTTACCTATACACTCACGTTTTATACATCTACACATACACCTCATTTTACTCTACGTTTTTTTTGGGACCACATATTGACTATGTTTATATCTCCCCTTTTCTTTAAAACGCCTTTGACACAGTGAATTTGTAATGTAGAGACAACGATTGCTGGTGATATCTAGACCACGATTTTGTATTACTTACACAGAGATTTCTGTAACTTTTAGACAACGACTTTGTAATGTAGAGACATTGATTTCTGGTGATATCTAGACCACGATTTCTAAATCACTTACATAGAGATTTTTGTAACCTTTAGACAATGTTTTTACTATGCAAACGGTGGTGTTCTACAGTGTAAAAGGGGGTGTATTTTACTATGTAATCGGTAGCGTCTTTTCTGTGCATATGGGTAGCATATTTGGCATTTTAATTCTAGACAAACGTTTAATTCTGGGCAATGAGTTATCATTATTGACAATAAAGATGATGATGACAATCCTGTATGTATCCATGAAAACAATTTTTTTTAAATGAAACATCTTCAGACCACGTCTTTATTCGTACATTTATTAGACTGTGTAGTGGTTAGAAATAGATTCATTAATGGACAACAATTCTAATTGTATGACAACGTTTTAATTATGACAATGCTTCACTTCTATATTGACAATGTTTACTTCTATAGTGTCAGCGTTTTAAATGTGACAATGATCTTTTTAATACAACGAGTATAGGAAGTGTGATTGGCAGCGAGTTTATTCTTTGTTTGACTGTGAATTTTACCTTCAAATTACAATGAATTCTACCTTGATTGGAAGCGAGTTGCACATGGTGTGACAACGATTTTTTGTATGCATTTTACGGATTTGTAATAGGCGTTGTGACTGTGTAAGTGAGGTGTTGGAAATGGTTGTGTGGTTTGTTGTGTATGGCAGTTATGGTCGATACTTATGGATCATGTGGATTATGTTAGTTACAGTTTTATTGTTGTTTAGTTATGAAATTGTTTCATGGATTATAAATGTTTCTTAGTTTGTATTTGTTTCATAGATTATAGATTATATTGTTTCATAGATAGCTATTGTATTATATTATTATTATTATCTTCAGTTCCATAGATAGCGATTGTATTAGATTTTCTTCAGTTTAAAAGATCTTCATTAAATAGCAATTTTAATTTACTTGTTTCATAGTTTATATTTGTTCCATAAATTATACTTGTTCCATAGGTTATAGATTATAGTGGTTCTTAGATAGAGATTTAGCATTTATTTTATTAAATTGTTATACAACCATATCGTTATCAGATAGCGATATCATTATTAGATGTGTTAGACCGCATCATCATTATTAATACCGATATCGTTATCAGATATGGATAGATATCAATTTGAGTTAGCGATTTTATACACTTATTACATACATTGAATGGAAAGCAATATCAATATATGTACGACGAAAGTATATATATATATTAATGTCAGCGAAATCGAGGGGACAATGAATTTTATAGACAACGATAATAATGATAGAGTTGGAGGATTTAACTTAGGATTACCAGGAATTATATGTTAGGGAATGACTTTAGCAGTGAGACCTTGTTAACAATATCTTAAGTTAATTATTGCATGACTTGAAAAGCGCGAGAGAGGATTTTATTGGTTCATGTCATTGTAGAATGGATTCTTGAGGGAATAATTCATAGATGGCTAATCTCATCTTTTAATTGATGTATGTTTTCATTAGACCTTGTGCACCAGGAATTTAATGTGTTGTATGATTGTTATGGTCACCAGTTTCCCTTACGTCTATTGACATGTCATTTGGGGTGCTTGGTTTTTTCGTCATGTGGTTGACAGTTAATTTTATCTTCTAGCACATTGAATCCTTCTTGGGTTTTTGGCCTAGATGTGTCATGGTGTTTCCTTGGTTACGGTTACACCTATTGTCGTGTGACGGCATGATTCCGGATAAGGGGATCATTGCGTGCCCTGATGGATAGAGGCGCATGATAACCTGGACCGAGTATGTTCTTCCTGATGTGGGCGTTGTTCGTTGTAATTAATGTTGGTATTGTTTTTCTAACTCCTTTATGCGTTTGGGTTGCGCGCCATAGAGGTTCTAGTTACTGGTCATCGAGGCCATTGTGTCGGGATTGTGGATTTTGTCCTTTAGCATGTAGGCATTGTCGTGTTTGTGTCGGGCGGGTAGTCGTTTCTATCTATCTTGATTTTCGCATGTTTTGCCCAGTTCCCCATTGTTCTAGTGTGATGAGTCGGTGTTGTCGGTTGCCTGGTCTATGTGTGTGGTGTTCATCGTCAAGTTGTGTGGTTCAATTTTTTTCGTCGTTGCCTTCTTGCCTAAAAACAAAAAAAAAATGCACTTTTTTCTTCACTTGTAGTCGTAACGATTAGGGTCGTTACACTACAAACGTTTTCTCCTTACTAATCCAAGATATCATAGTTGATCCCAAGCTAAAGAAGCACCATGAGGTTCTCTTTCTGTCTACTACACTCCCTACCCAGACAAAATTTGTATATCCCTGTAGCCTCACTTCACCACCTGAGACATATCTCAGACCATATCCAACTATACCACACAGGTACCTCAACACATGTTTGTTGGAAACCCAATGGAAGTGTCTCGATTCAACTATGAACTGGCTCAGGGTGTTCACTGCAAAGCAAATATTTAGCCTAGTGTTAACCATGTACAACAAGGATTCAATGAACTATTTGAAGCGGAATAACTCATCTTCTTCAGATTTGTCATCATAGGTGTAGTCATGGACTTGCAGTCCATCATACTAAATCTTCTCAATATCTCAACTATGCACTTTCCTTATCCAAGGAATATCTCACCTGGTTTTTTCACACCTCCAATCCCAAGAAATAATGCATCAAGCCAAGATCCTTGATTTTGAATTGTGGGGCTAACTCCCTCTTGCACCTGAAAATGAGTCTCTCTACCCCCATAAGGAACAAACATACAACACCAAGATCAATGGATCACCATCAACAACCTTGTAGTAAATATTAGGATCTACATCACTCTTGGTGAATCCAAAACTCATCAAGTATCCATCAATCCTAGAGTACCATGCCTTGGGTGCCTTCTTGAGTGCATACAAAGCCTTTTTCAGCCTGCAAACATGAGACTTCCTCCTATGTACCTCAAATACATAAGGTTTTTTCATGTACACTTTCTCCTCAATCACACCGTTGAGGAATGCGGTCTTTACATCCATCTGATGTAATCTCCAACCCATTATTGAAGCAGGAGAAATAATAGTCTTGATGGAAATGTACACTGGAGAAAAAGTCTCCTCATAGTCCACTCCCTCTTTTTGAGAGAATATTCTCACCACAAACCTCGCTTTGTACTTTTTGATGTTGTCGTCTATTGCATGCTTGATCTTGTAGATCTACTTGAAAGTCACCAGTGACTTCCCATCAGGTCTCGACACAATCTCCCACATATCATTCTTCATGAAGGACTGATACTCTTCCATCATGGCATCCATCCAAACATGTTGGCCACTTGCCTCCTCATAAATGGAAGGTTAAGAATCAATGACGTGACTCATCAATGCCATATAACTCAAGAACCTCTAAGGTTGTTTTCTCTCCCTAAAAGTATCACTAGGGGATGCATGCCCATTTGCATCTTGCAAAGTGTCATGAAGCCATGATGGCCTCTTATTGATCATGGCAACATCTCTAGGTAGATCCAGTTGCTTAGTTGGATCTGTTGGCTTCTCCTGATAGTCTGAAGGATGATCAAATAGAATAGGGGGGGCTAAACCCACATGCTTCAGAGCCTCCTTCTCCTCACTATCAATCTCCATGTGAGACTCTTTGGAGCTCATGAAGGTTGTAGTGCAATACTTAAGGTGGTCGCGCCCTGTAATTAGGAAAATCGTGACCAAAGGGAATGTGGTCACTCTGTGTGCACAGGCCGTTGCGACCATGACCGTACAATTGAAAAAAATAAAAGATCTGACGCAGATCTATCAAATATGGCATGAAATCTTTTAACTAGCTTTGGAAAAAGGCGTATACTAGCTCTGGCACTGAAATCTTTTAACCTAGCTCTCATACCATGTTGATTTTCTTTCAACCCTAGGTATGCTCTGATACCATGTTGAATTTTTTTATTTTCAGATCTGATAATTATTGCCTTCTGATTTAAATGTTATTGTTATCGTAGAATAATTACACACTGAAATCTCAACAAAACTTAGCAAACTCGATGAGAGGTTATTGTAAGTAAATATTATACGAGATGATATATTACAATTGAGGGCCTCGATATATATACTTGGGAAGAGTTCCCTTTCATTAATGGACATATCTTTTCCATTATTGTATTTTCATTAATTAATTAATTGTTAATTGTTAATTATTGATTATTGATTATTTATATATTTATACATTATATTATAAATATATCATTTATATATTATATTTATGTTGACAATTATTTCCTCACATGCATGTCTAATTAATGTACATCACTCCATCTTGGAGCAGGAAATGTGAGAGCATATTGCGTCTTTATCACTCCTCGTCAAATCAACATGACTACTAGGACAAAGACTACATGTGGGTCATTCACCACTAGCCAAATAAGCATGGCCCTGTGAGTGAATTTATCATTCTCCCTTGGTCAAATCAACATGACCAATTTGGGAGAATGTCTGTTGGATGCTTCTAACTGGAGAAACATTAACATCCTGGGTCATTCACCACTAGCCAAATCAGTATGGCCATGTGAGTGAATGTATCATCCTCCCTTGGTCAAATCAGCGTGACCAATCTAGGAGAATATCTACACGATGCTACAACATCAACAGGATTGTATGGCTATTACAAGATCTTTTACTTCCCATCTCCTATTTCAATATCCCACTACTAGATGTTATGCTCAACTATGTAACAATAAACAATATAATAAGAATAAAATCCCTTCCTTTCCTAGAAGCATGGTATTTAACATGGCATGATAGCCATCTAGGATTAGGAATAAGGTTTTTGCATGCCTCAACTCCCAATTAGGGTTAGGGTTCTGGACCCTCTTGAGTACTCTTGGAATTCCACATGTGACTAGCTCCACATGTGTAAGTGAATGGGAGTTGACGTGACATCCACTTAGTATCGCAATGGTCAAAAGCATAGGTCAACTTGGCGGAGGCATAACTTCCTCATACAAACTCAAATTAAGGTGATGTTCGCATTGTTGAAAATCCCCTCATGTATAGAATAACATAAAGAGGTTGAAAACTTTGTTTGCAAAGTTTTTTCCCCATTTGATGTCTCAAAAAAGCTCCAAAAGTTTCTAAATCGCAAACTGCCAAAGCAAGACCTACCCCTAAAATAGGTCTGACAAGCCAATAACTCTAATTTCATTGCAAATGCAACTCTATAACACAAGCATAAATTATTGGTGTTGTCTAATTGTTCTACAAACTGATTTTTTTCGTCGAAATCCGATGACATAAATCTGCACAAAATCACTATTTTTTGTTGTTTAAAATCCATTTTTGAATGCATAAATGAATTTAGCATGCTGAAAAACCCCTGGATACTCGGATTATACATAAATAATCACTCAAATCTATTGATCTAACAATTTTTTGCCGAATTTCGGACAAATATTCCCAAAAACAATCACCAAAAAAAAATCATTTCATAAAACGTTTAGACTATGACTAGATTATTTACTAAAAAGCATGTAGAAATGGTGGACCTCCTCCTATCCTTATAAAACTTTTTTTCCAAGAAAAAATTCCTCCAATTTTATAAAAATTATAAAACCATTTACAAAGCTAACAGTCATGAGCCAACTGGACAATACAGCAGTCACGCTGTGTAGAAAACGCCAAAGCGCACCAGTCAGTGGAAAAAACAGGAAATCAGAGTCAACGCGTAGCAACCCGCAGTGAGAAGAAACTAAAGCACACCAGTCAAATGAGAGTCGGATCAGTAGGAATGAGGATAACAGAGGCAAAAACAACAGTCTGCCTAATATAATCATGTACCTATGCCAGAGAAGAGATCTATCCATCATTCAAAAATGTTAAAGGATGAGATGGAACTATCTATTCCATTGTCACAATGGAAGACCGAGAGTCTTCCCACCGCCCCTCTGAGGGCCCTCTTTGAGAGAGAATCCGCCACCCTGTTGTGAATTCTGGGAATATGAAAGAAGTTGATGGCGGTGAAGTGAGAGGTCAGGACCCGCGATTTATCCAACCAGCTCTCAATAGAGACCGAGTGGAGGTTGCTTTTCTGGCTTATCCAGTCAATGATGACTTTCGAGTCACCGAGAACAAGTATATTGTTGATGGACCAGAGGGAGGCTAAGGTGAGGGTGGCCCACAAGCCCATGAGTTCCGCTCTTGTATTTGTGCCCTCCCCGCAGCTAAGGAACCACTTAGTAATCCTCCTCGAATGAGATTTAAAGAACCCCCCAGCTCCACAGCAGAGGCCATTTGATAATGCARCTCCGTCGAAGCATGCCAGAGTGTGGCCATCTGCCAGGGTGATATCACACACTTTTGGTGGAATGGACTTTAACGAGGAGACCTGCCACTGAAAATTAGACAAAATACGGTGGAAAACCGCTGAAACAGAGGGATGGCGATTCTCAAATGTCGCATTGTTCCTCTCAGCCCATAGCTGCCAGCAGGCATGAGCAGCCAAAGTCGGAGGGGCGCACTTATTGGATAACCAAGAGGTAATGCATTCCGATAAGGTTGGTCCACTCCAGGAAGCCTTAATTGAGAAGTGAGAGAGCAAGCGGTTCCACACTTCCATGGAGAAATGGCAGTGGACCAACAGATGGTTTACATCCTCCGAAGAATGTCTGCACAGTAGACAGATGCATGGGCCCTCCCAACCCCTTCGACTAAAGGCATCCCAAGTAAGAACAAGTCCGCTGCCAGCTAACCAGATGAATAGATTTAGCTTGATTGGGATCACCCAATCCCAGATCCGCCGCCTCCAAGATCGGTCATCAATCAATTGCTTCTGATAGAGGAGCGCTGCATAGAAGTTTTTAACTGAGCAGGTGCCCGAGGCATCCCCTCCGGCCCAAATAAGAAGGTCCGCGAAATCTGATAGAGAGATTCCAGCTCTCTTGAGCGTTGTGGTGTAGTGTTTCCACTCCGTGGAATCCAGTCCATCAAGGTGCAGATCGGTGTTGTCCATCCAGCCATTAGGCAGAGAGTTGATTCCACCTGGGACGTTTACAAGGGCTAGTGTCGAGAGATTGTGGGAGTCAAGTCGCGCGCACAGCGAGGAGGAGAGTAACGAGGAAACCCCCAAGCCAAGAATCATATATTTACCCACTCGAATGTTGTTTCCTGTGCCTGGTTTCCACCTAAGCCAATGGAGCACCACCTTTGATGACGCCACCAGCCCTTTCCAAAAAGGGGGCGCCCAGTTTTGAAGGAGCGTAGGCCTTCTTAGCCAATGGAGGAGCGGCCTTGCTCCCAATTACTTGTCCCTGATGATCCGGTTCAAAATGCTATCATGCGTTACTGCTCTCCAGAAGGAGCTTGCCAAAAGGGCCGAGTTGAAGGAGGCGAGGTTTTTTAGTCCCCAGCCCCCTGCCTTCCGAGGCTTGGACAGTGACTTCCAGCAACAAAGGTGAAAACGGTGATGGCCAGGATGGTCATTCCACAGAAAATTGAAGGAAATCCTTCTAAGAAGATTTAGAGTCCTAGTAGGTAAACGCTCCAGTGTCATCCAGTAGACAACCAGGCTTTCCAAAACCAATTTGACTAAGACGTAGCGGCCTCCCAAAGACAACCACTTGTTGCACCAGAACGCTATCCTATTTTCAAAGTGGGACAC
>SNQJ01S0002682.1:447179-458948 GCA_010110895.2 Picea sitchensis
TTCATGATTCATGTCTGGTCACCTCAGCTTCACTCCAAAGTAATACATTTTGTACATCTGATTGGTTTTTCCAAAGCACAAGTTCCATATAAAATGGAGTTTAGCTCCCTATAGCATCTCAATGCTTTTTCAAAACGGAATTTGTGATTGTACTAACAAAATCAAAATTATTGTTTATTATTTATTTGTCAAAATTATTGTTTATTATTTATTTGATTTGGTCGTTTTCCCACTTGGGATTCTTTTATTTAAAGGAAACAAGTGGGTACAATTTTATAGGGATTGTTTATAGTAAAAATTTATTAAAAAAAGTTCAATATGTGGGGAATTTGGAAATGTTTTATTATAATATTACGATATTTTAATTAATAAAAATAAAAATTTATTTTTATTGGAGTCCAAACATAATTATAAACATATGTTTATAATAAGATGAATTGTATGCATAGGAATAAGATTTGAAAATATTTATATATCTTATTTTTATAATCATTTTTAGTTAATATTAAGATTTAATTAAATTTCTAGGTACATGATTATGAATCAATTGGAATGGATTGTTTGAAGTTTTTTTAAATAATATATTTTTAAAAAATAGGTTATAAATGATTGATTTTAAAAATAAAATTATTTTATTTAAGAAGAATAATTTTATTATGATAAAATAAAGAAAGCATTTTATTTAGAGGTTTTATTTCAGGATAAAATTAAGTTGTTTATGGATCAAGTTTACTTTATTATTGTTGATGTCCCTCAGGGAGGAGAGAGTCCTTAGTTGTAGCATGAGAGTTGAAATAGTTCATTAGATCATTATATCTTGGAGATGAACTTGTCTTAAGTATTTTTACTTGTATTAATGTAGAGGAAGGCACTAGTGTTTGTGAGACACAAAACCTAGAGAAGACTTGAAATGATATGGTTGAAGTCCTTTAGTGAAAAGGATCTATGATTTGTTGCAAAGAAACCTTAGAGGAGGCATGGAGAACTTTTTCTTAGAGATCTTATGTGATGCAAGCTTGGAGAAATATAAAGGGTGATTTGTTATTGTTGATGCTAGCTTGTTATTAAGATTTTAGAGTGGTTAGGAGTAGAATAGTGTGATGTCTTTCTATGCCATGTTTGTTTGTTATGGTTTCTCATTGATGGTGGATGTCCTAGCTACAATTTGGATGGGTTAGAGAGTCTTAATTTGTGATAAGCTTGAAGGACATCTTGTACTAGGTTGTGATAAGTTGTTGGTATGTACTTGTAACTTCATTTGTTGTATATACAAAGTGTACTTTGTTGTCCAAACTTTGTGTACTAGCATATTTGATTTTCAAGTTATGTTCCCATGGTGATTGAGTAGTTTATAGTGCTATTTATGTGTCTTGAATTAACATAATGATGAGTAGATGTTTTTGAGTGATTTGACAAGTAATAGAAGCTAAGAGGGAAAATTTATGCTTGTAACAAATCTATTGTTTACAAGTTATTTTTAGATCTATTATATGATCGGGATTGTGTCCTTAGGACTAGAAATCTAGTTCCTTAGAATTACATTGTTTCAATGTTTATTTTCTCAGTTGCCTTATGTATTTGGTTAGATAGAAGTGAAATATACGTTGTTTTAATTTATATTTTAGATTCATCCATAAGGTTGAAAGTTCACAGGAAATAGATCTAGGAAGCCTTAGGTAAATGAGGTGAAACTTCTAAATTTACATTAAGCATAGATTCTTGAAATTTCCACGTGGTATCAGAGTTGATTTCACTGAAATTTCTCTCTTGGTAAAGACGGAGTTGGGTATTTAGGTTATTTTGTGCCCGGGAGAGGTGTTTTTCTTATTTTAGGTTGTTGGGAATGAAACCCTATTGCACTTGAGAAGACGTGTTTAAACCTAAGAAGGGTAATCTACTTGATTTGTTGTAGAATTTTATGTGAGGTATGCTTCATATTTTGTAGGGATGAATACTCTTGGTCTTAGAGAGTTTAATGTGTTGGAAGGTGTTTCCAATTTTACACCTTTGAAGTGGAGGTTGTGAATTCCATTTGAAGAGGTTGAGCTTTGGGAGTACATTGAGACAAAGATAATTGTACCTACTGATCCAAAACTATTGCCCCTATACCTATCAATCCAAAGATTATTGTAACATGTCCACACCATGTTTCTCATGGACATGGGCCATGCATTAATTACCTACTCTACACAAATAATCCCAAAAGTGATAAATTATACATCAACATTGTTGACAAAGTAGACACATAGACTAATCACTTCTTATCACATGGTTTAAAAATAATCCCAAAAATTATATCTCATATGTTAGGCTATGGAAGCCCCCCAGTTACTTAAAATAAAGAGTTAAGGGAGATCTAGATGAATAGTTCATAGGGCACAATACTTTCTAAGGTTTTGCAATGTGGTAGCAAGCTAAGTGGGCTTGACTATGGGGAAAAATCCATAGTTGAGAACACTTTATATAGAGGAGTCTTGGGATGGGTGACATCTTGGGAAGTGTTAGTTACCAAGTGCAATCTAAAGGTGATTATTGAGGCCACATGATTCATTTCACTAGTTTCAATCCCACTTCTTTACCCCTATGAGAATCACCTGATGTAATTAGTGGTAAGTGGACTATTTAATATCATGAGAAATTTGATCATTTTAACTAATGATCATGGACACAGGTCATGCATTAATGACTTACTCTACATAGATAATCCCAAAAATGATATATTATATGCTGGATTGCAAAAGCCCCTGAATTTCCTAAAATAAAAAGTCAAGTGAGCTCTAAATGTATAGTTCATTAGGCACAATAATTGCTAAGGCTTTACAAATGGGGTAGAAAGCTAAGTGGACTTGACTATGAGGAAAACTCCACAGTTAAGAATGCTTTAGACAGAGGAGTCTTGGAATGGGTGACATACTAAGAAGTCTCGGTTGCCAAGTACAATCCCCAAAAGTGACCCCTATGAACATCACCTCATGCAATGAGTGTTAATTGGATTATTCAATATCATAAGAAATTTGATCATTCTAACTAGTACACTTGAACATAGGTCATGCATTACTGACTTAATTTATGTAGATAATAAAAAATGATATCTCAAACATCAACATTATTGACGAAGTAAACACATAAACCAATCACTTATTACCACATGGAAACATTACACCAACATAAATGAATCTCAAAATACATACATGTGATGTTCCAAGTCCTATCATGTACATTATGGCTTTAACATGAATGGATATTCCATGTCATATAATATTTTATCAAAAATTACTAAGCAATAGACCCTCTCAAGATGGAATCAACTAAGTATTATAAGTATTTTAGGTCTAGTATCTAAGTAAATTCAAGGTTCGTTATTTTCATGATACACAACTATTCTTAGGTCCCAACTCGCCTTTTAACTAGATCATATAATGTTTTGGGTTAGGGGAACGTGGGAATACTTTAAATGTTATGCCATGGAGTGCGCAAGTCTTCACATTTTCCTAGATTCCCAAGATCATACCATAAGGTGTAGTGGGGCGTAGCTCCATCATCCATGATGTTGTCATCAACAAGATCATGCCATAAGGTGTAGTAGGGCATAGCTCCACCATCCATGATGATGTCATCAACAAAAGGGAGAGTTACATTTCACGATGACTTCAAAAAAAACATGAGTCATAAGTACATCTAGAGGGTGTTGAGAATGCCACGTGGCACTAACACATTTGATACATGCATGCTTTTATTTTAAAAACCATACATAGTAAGGGTTGAACACAAATTTTTATTAAGTGTGCTTTATAAGATTCTCATATCCATAATCCTAATAAGATCGTAGAGCTTGTGTATCCATAATCCTAATAGGATCCTAGAGCTTGTTTTCTTTTAAACTTGTATCATGAGTCATAAGTACAAGTAGAGGGTGTTGAGAGTGCCATGTGGCACTAACACATTTTATACATGCATGCTTTTATTTTAAAAACCATACATAGTAAGGGTTGAACAAAAAAAACTCATTAAGTGTGCTTTATAAGACTCTCATATCAATCATCCTAATAGGATCCTCGAGCTTGTGTATCCATAATTCTAATAGAATCCTAGAGCTTGTGTTCTTTTAAACTTTTATAAGTTCCAACATGGAACTCAACACTTTTTATAACCATAATTTAATAATATTCTAGGTCTATATGGTAAAAGATCTCAAACTTTGTGTTTCTTGAACTATATAGGACTCTAAACCAATATTTATTCCAATCTAATATTATTCTATAGTCTTTTTAGGTTGCTACCTCAAGAAAATGAAAATGAAAATTTAGTTGATTATGTTTTATAATACGTACACATTTCTCACAAAATTAATGAGGAATTAACAAAAAACAATGAAAATTCGGGTTCAATTATTCAAGTGAATTCTAGACCTTGTGTGTTTTAGATTGTGTATCCTCTTCCCAGTACCTAGCCCCAAAATTTATTGAAATCTATATATTTTGGGTCTAGGAAAATCACTGAAGCACAATAAAAATAATAAAAGAGCTCAAAGAATCATCTACTTCACATAACTAAATACAAGAACACTTATAAGTTCACCCAACACCTATAATACTTAATCTTGGGTACTTGAAATATTCACAGTTGATACAAAGACCCTAATAACTTCAAGGATTGAGCTAATCAATATCTAACTTCTATATCAATATCTAGCTTCTATATCAATTGTTACTTTACACATTACAACTAGATAAAAATATAATACCAATAACACATCCACTTTAAAGAAAAATAGATTAAAACACAAAATAATAAATAATATAAAAATTACAAATATACAATGTCCTCAAAACATGTCAACTACAAAAAACATTATACAATTCTATCAACGATCCAATTCCATAATACGACCAATTTAAAATAGCATAAATTATTTATTAAAAAACATAGAATAATGGTGGGCCTCCTCTCTTTTTTGCAATGTGTTATCGCACAATTTGTAGTTTGGGAAAAGCCCAACCCAAGCAAAAAGTGTTTGAAACAACTAGGGACACCTATAATTGTCACCTCAATAGATATCCTCATCGATTTAGTGATGGACAAGTCCAATACAAGAGAGGTTTCCCGGGTGATCCTAGGGAGATTGTAAGGGTAGAGGGCAAGAGATGAAGGAATTACCCCTATAGGTATCGATTAGAAGGTATCGAGGCTTGATGGAGGATGCGTATAGGTCAAGGAAAAGGCTTCCAATCAATAGTAAATGCAAAACAAATGTTAGACAACCCAAAATAAGACAATATATGATAAAGTAATCCCTGAGATAAGAGGGAAAACAACAAGAAACCTTGTTGTCCCAAAATTGCAGCATATAACAGTGATATATCAACAATAATATAATTATAACAATTTCAAATTAGACCATAAAAAATCAGCATGTGATATTGGATAAGAAAGCTTGTAATTAGTGAACAATTTTCCAATGTTCAAACAAATATGTTGATGTCAAATGAGGGTTGTAAACAAGTGTTATCAACAAAGAATTATGACAGCCTTATGGCTGTAGAAAACATTTTCTATAGCAGCAAATTCTATCCACTAAAATCAGCAAGTAAACCATCCAATCAATATCCCTTTATCAGTAGATTAATTATCACAACTTACAAGCAATTTTCGATGGTAGAAAGATGAGGAAACTATATAAGAAAGAAGTGTTTGTTGCAGCCCTAATGGATGTAGTTTAATGTTTATTGCATAAAACTAACCACTTGACCAAGCAAGATTCCCTTGAAGCATAATAGAGTTTAAAACATTTAAAATTAAAATCCAAAATGAACAATTCCAAAACCTCAATTTTCATGTTTACCAATGCAACAATTAACAATCTCCAATGAAAAGATTAGTCCCTTGTTATTGGGTGAATGGAGTCTCTTCCTTGGAAGAAAAAATAGGAAAAGAGGAATAAAATATTGTTGCTGAGATTTAAACCCTTATAAAACCCAACAATAATACTTACAACTTGTCTAGCTTGGAATCCAAGTTGAACTAGGGTTTAAAGTTTCTCTAGGAGTGTAAACCCTCTTAATTCTTAGAGAAATAAACCCTAGATAAGCCTTGCAACAAGTGTGTAAACCCTTTTACTTCTTGTTGCATGCCTTATATCCCTTCAATAGAAAAGAAGAAATAAACCTTGGTGGAGGTTGTACGCCTTTTTACTCCTCCTAGGGTTTTAGATATTTTTCTTCAATTTAAACAAGAAAAACAACAATTAATTGCATAAATTACTACCAAATCCAAGAAAAAGCATGCAACAAAACCCTTACTACCAAGAAATCATCCAATGTTTTTCCAAGAGAGACCACCAAGAGAAATAGCTAGCCTTAAATTCTCCAAATAACAAGTGTTGCATCCATTTGACAATAAAAAGAGAGATATAGAATTACTAAAGGGAGCCAAAATTTCAGTCCAAAGAGTATCATTATCAAGTGATGAGTTATTTCCAAATGAAAATGACTTGCCTCATATTTATATGAGGAAACCCAAGTCAAGGTTTGTCCACATTACAATTAAATCCATAATTTTAGGCTAAAACCTAAGTTACAATGCTCAATTAACAAATTGAGTTTCTCTTTTTTCCCACATAGGCTAAAAAATGACTAAAAATAACAAAATAATGGCACATAAACCCATAAAAATCTTCTCCAATGTGGAACGTATGATGATAAGCCTCCAAAGGCTAGGATGTAATGCTAGAAAAGTTCCATGTCACCTGTAAATCAAGAAAAAGAGTGGGGATTCAAGCCCACAACACCACCAAGTATACTAAAATGGAAAATCGTCCCCTCAAAAGTGTGACTTCATGCACCAAAGGAAGGATGTTTGGGAATAGGAGGATAACATCATCTCTCCTTCATGATTTTGGGCCTTTTTTAAGTGCTAGAGACATCTCTCAAGGTGAAAATTTCATCATCCTAGGCCTTTAATGAGTGGGGTGCAACATTCATCCAGTGGGATTTCAAGCCCCTATGAAGGTCCAAGTGGATTAGTCCCTCCATGAATATCTTTCATGGGAAAGGTTTTGCAAAGACAAGTAAATACACCCTTCAAGGGTCCACAAGTCATATGAATCATTCCAAGTAAGCCACATTTAATAAAATAACCACCCAAACAAGTGCATTAAGTCCCCCCTTTTCAAATTAAACAAATGCTCAAAGACCTTATAAACTTTTCCAAATTTAGAAATGGGAGGGGTGTCATGGTGTCCTATTGGGTAGGCCAATCCCCAAGTCAAGGAGTGTTTCCCAAGAATACCCTCTCTAGGCCATGTAGTGAGTATGAGATGTATTGGGGTAGTGATTTTGGGCATGGGGTTCTTGACATATCAAGGGCTCATATTGTTTCATTTATGGGTGCCTTTGTGGAGGGTGTGTTTCTTCCCTTCATTTGCAATGCAACATTTTTCCAATCCATTAATTTTCCTTTCTCTTATTTATTGTTCGAACATTGAGTGTTATGTGCAATGGAAAGTAAAAGAGTGTCGCAATACCACTTGAAATTAGAACACATTGAGTTCCATTTTCACTAGAAATTAAAGGACATCGAAATGCATTCCCCCATCAAGCGGGACATTTTTATTCATGTTCTTTTTAAATGTCCTTCATTTTTATGGAGAACTGTTTCATTGCTCTCATGACCTTAGGGAGAGCATCTAGAAGGATAGATTATGACTTTTTTATTTTATAGTGCTAGCTACAACACCTCTAGGCCTTCAACCACTTCTTCCCATGAAATGAGGTACAATCCCTTCTTGGGGTCAATGAACCCAAAAACCCAAAAGATTAGGAAACGGAAGGGAAGAGGTGTGGAAAGTGGTAAGTATGAGTGGGAATGGTACAATGATCCTTCAAGGAGACCCCTTAGTAGTAACCCATTCTCCGAGGATGACCCACTTAATAGGAAACCATGTCAACAACCAAGGTGAAATAAGGAAAAAGGTATACTTTCCCAGCAAACTTTCCATAATCAAGAAAGGAACCTTTGCAACATGCTTAAATGCTTCAATTACTAAAGTGACACTTACCATGAGACTGGACTTGTTACCTCATGAAGCAATACATGTTGTACTTTCTGGGCTAGGCTGGTGTGATGGACCTTGTTATGTTGCTGAAAATAAATGGTGATGTGTGGTGGAGAGGAGGGGATATGTCTGCTCAATGTGGGCTCAGCTAGTCATATAGATCTTAGCACTCCATGTCTGCTACCTGCGAGCCTCGAGACATCATCTTCTTAGTTACCCCTAGGTTGGGGGGTAACATATGTGTTATCACACTAAGTTTCCTTGGGTCTTTAGCATTTAGTTTTAATTTTTTCTAAGCCTTTAGTTTTTTTAATTTTTATTTGTTTTCTTAAAGTGTGATTTACTTAGGTTACCTTGAATAAATGAAGGCTTAAGTGATGACTCAATTTTGACCCTCATATAGATTTTTGGCCTAGGGTCATTTTCTTGGCTTATGTTTTGACCCACTTCATGACTTGAGACTAAGCCTGACTTAGCCCATGATCAACTTGACTTGACAGGTCACTCTCCTCATTCATACCTTAGTATCCTTTCCATGCTGCCCCTTTGTCCTCTTATAATGGTCAAATAAACTTTTTGAAAAAAGAGCGTTGCCAACTCACTAGGAGTTTCTGTAGTGCACTCACTGTCCTTCATCCTTTGCCATCATTCATTGTCATAGTGTTGATGTCATGTCTACCTTGTTTTAAACACCTTGGTTAGTTAAAATATGCCTTCGAAGATTTGATCTTTATGAGCTTGCTAACGACTTTCAAAGTTTTGAATGTTCAAAACTCGGTGCTGCAAAAACTACCAATTTGAACCAATTGGCAGTGGTGCTAAAGGACTGGATGCTAAGGTGGATTTGGAGGCCAATATGCTCATGATACTCTCCTAAACATTTTCATAACTCCATGTTATCTTCGATTTTCCAGGTATCCCATGGTTTCCCTCCTCTACATATTAATTTCGGGTAGTAATTATCGCTTGGAGTTTTTGTAGTGATTGTGTCTACGAAATTGGAAGAGGACCCTTCCCTCATTCTTTCTATCAATATTTATTTCACATAAACCTGCAGTCACCATAAACTAGTTGCCAGTCGTAAGAAATCTACTCGCCTTGCTCCCAAGTCTTGAGTGCCCAAGAAAACTTTACCTCTTGTATGCGCATTGTGCTACCTAAAATCGTTGTTGAAACTACGCTGCCTTTTTCCCCTACTTCCTCTATCATTTGAATTGGAGTGTTTTTTAACCCGTTTTTCAAATATCATCGCAGTGGATTCCTTCACCATATGATTATTCCTCAGTTTAAAGATTTGTAAACAACTCAGGGAAGCTAGGAAGGAGGTGGATCGTTTGAAATCAAAAGGCCTATCTGAAAGAATTGAGATGAAAGAACTCATGGATGGTTACAACCACACTCTTGATTTAGAAAGATTTGCAGCTAGAAGAGACCAACCTCTCCATAAGCAAATCAAGAAACTTTATAGTAAAAATAGAGACTTTCAGTCTCAGAACATAAAACTCAAAGAAAAGTTGCAACAATTCAAGGATGAGATGGCTCAAAGAAATTTGAATGTGTTGGTTGATGCTGTTATTGAAAAGGAGAAACCAGTAGACAAGAAAAGCATAGCTCCAGTGAAGAAGCCTATTACTACAAAAGGAAAGCATGTTGATGTGCCAAAAGGAAGTCCTCCTTCCACAAGAAGGAGTGTCAGGTTGATGAAGTGATTGGTGAAAGGTGAGCTCCATTTTTGAGAATGGCCTCTTTTTGAAGGATAAGTGATTGAGGAAGTATTATTTGTTTCCACTTCTACAGGCTTTACAGCCTCCTATCAAATCTAGCTCAAGGTTTTTGTGTTTTTCAAAGAGTTAATCTCTTCATACAGAAGTAGCACAGACATTTTGTAGTGTTATGGTGCTACATAATTTTCTAATTTGCATATACTATCAGTATGCTACCTTTAGCGCTACTAAATCTCGTAAGACTGGTGTAGCGATGGCGCTACGAATTCCATAGGGAGCTACCAAAAATTTTAAGTAGTGTGATGATGGCACTGCAAATTTCACAAGGTGATACCTATTTTTTTTTATGTTGGGCGCTACACATTCAGCAAGACCAGTTCGACATGGCGCTATCGAATTTCACACAAATAATAAATTAGACAGGCTTTGGCGCTACTGAAATTCTAACAGAGTATGAATTACGCACATAGACACACAGGCTTGGTGCTACCCATTCTGCAAGCCTATTTTTGGAGGTTGCACTATGAATTTGTAGAGAGTTTGTGGAGGCGCTACAAACGATCGCTACCCAATGACGCTACCAACAGGTACCTGAAATCAAGGGGTTCGATTTATCATCCTTGTGAGTGGCTGATGATGTGGAGAATGGTTGAGATGGTAGTTGGCAGCATGATGACAGTTTACAAGCCTCTGTAGGACACTTGGCATGCAAGGATATGTACATCAAAGAAGATCAAGTCTGTTTAAAGTTGGTTGCATTAGTGGTCAACATTTTCCCTTTTTCTAGCACAGTTGTTAACTTAGTTGTTAGATGAAATAACTATTTGGAGAATTTCATGGGAGGAAGGCCAGCTCGCACCTCTAGTTGTTGCCTTCCCTTTTTGTTATAAATAGATAGTCTAAATAATTTAGTAGGTTCGAATGGTTGAGTTTTGGTTGTGGAGCCTGGTTATCTTCCTGATTCAGAGGTCCTTGATTTCAGCTGTGTTTATACCCCATGAAGTATTTACACCCCAGAAGTATGTACACTCTTCCATGTGGGGGAGTGCAGAGGGGGGGTACCCCCTCTGCGAGGTTCGGGGGGGCTATCTCCCCGGCTGGGGGGTCTGGGGGGAAGCGGGTCCCCAGTGGGGGTTCGGGGGCGAAGCCCCCGAAGAAAAAATTGCCTTTAAAAGTATATTGTAATTTCATTGTAAATCTGGACCGTTCATTATAAGGTCGCAGATCTAACGGTAGAGATTATGTTAGGGATTTTTTCCCTAGAAGGCAACCCTCTTTTATGAGGGAAATGTATCGTGGCTATGGTTGATGGTGAATATTTTATTCTGAGAGAGGATACTATGAGAGAAAGAAGAGGAAGTTACAGCGGGTTTTGCCGTAGGTTGTATCCCTTCATTTGCTGGATAATAATAAAGGAAGCACCTGGCAATTTCTCTGGTGGACGTAGCCCACACTAGGTGAACCACGTAAATATGTGTCTCTCTTGTATTGTGTTTCTTTTGTGTTTTGTTTCTGCATTTGTTTTATTTTATTGCTCCGCTGTCCTATTTTTCTAGCAACTGGTATCAGAGCATACGGTAACTCACAGGAAAAGAGGGTTCCTGGTTCGAGTGGGAGCAATGTCGGAAGATGGAAAGTTTAGGGTCGAGAAATTTAATGGCCAAAACTACCAGTTATGGAAGATGCAGATGTAAGACTATTTATATTAGAAGGATCTATTCCTACCATTGAGCGGAGTAGAAAAAATCGGCGGCCATGAAGGACGAAGAATGGGAGATTATTGACAAAAAGGCTCTAGGAACGATACGGCTAAGCCTGGCAGCGTCGGTGGCTTTCAATATTTTGAAAGAAAAGACAACGAAGGGTTTGATGGATGCGTTGGCCAAATTGTATGAAAAAACCTCGGCGTCGAATAAGGTATTTCTAATGAAGAGATTATTTAATATGAAGATGTCAGAAGGTGGGTCTATTGCAGAGCATTTAAATGAATTT
>SNQJ01S0002682.1:463004-477006 GCA_010110895.2 Picea sitchensis
AGGACCTGGCAATTTCTCTGGTGGACGTAGCCCACACTGGGTGAACCACGTAAATCTGTGTCTCTCTTGTATTGTGTGTCTTCTGTGTTTTGTTTCTGCATTTGTTTTATTTTATTGCTCCACGGTCCTGTTTTTCTAACATTGAGCTAGGCTCCCTTATTGTAATATTTTGTTGAAGCTACCGGTTAACTGGTTATGTACTTGATTTGAGATTTCTTCATTAATATAAGTCATCTTTCCTATTCCATCTTATTTGCCTCTGATACTAAAGTATTCATGATTGAATTATTCACATGGATTGTTGTAGTTGTATTATGATGAATGTTTGATTATAGTATTGTTATGATGTTCTTCAAATTCCTTAAGCTTTGAATTCAAGAAGATCTTGTGTTTGAGTTTTTCCTCCTTAGGTTGCTTGAAGACCCGATGTCCATAACAGACCTCTACATTTTCCTCACCAAAGTCTTCTCTATATTCACCTTAGTGACTGAAGTTGATCAAGACCCAAATTGCTTGTGCATGCTAACCTAGGATTCTGAGTTAGAACATTATTATCTTTAGTCTCATCCATTTGACCTCTTTAAATTCATTTACATTTACATATAACCTGATGGGTACTGGGCTTATCTTCTATGCAATCTAAGGGTTATTGTCAGGACAAGAGATGTCGAGGTGCTCACCATCGAGTGTGTGAGAACCTCGACGTCTCTTGTTATGACATGTTCCTACACATACTCAAGAAAAACATTAGAGCATTGGAGGGTGTCTAACTCACCCCTTATTCATATAAGAAAAAATTCAAAAGATAAAAATTAACAACTATAAGATTTCTTAATATTTTTTTGTATTTTTCAAAAACTTCTAACTAGCATGTAAAGATTCAAGGAGATGCATCACAACAACTATGCATAAATGAAATAAAAGAAATATGTAAAGACAAGTATATAAATGAATGCAACTAACCTATGATGAGCACACAAATGCAATGTAGAAAATCAAATGACCTACCTACTTACCTGGGGCCCGAGGCCCATGGAGATTGGGTCTCATTTACATAAGGTCAAAATTTTAACCCATCAATCGGTAATGACATCTTCCTCCCATCCATGGAAAATAAATAGTAAGTACTCTTTTCAGACTTCTTCTTGACAACGTAAGGGACAAGCCATAGAACTCAAATTTTCTTGTCGTACTTAGGTTTTCCCTTTATTTTATCCCACATGAGTGCAAGGATGCCTTCGTCAAACTCAACATATGGTAGATATCCAATGTAAGGATGTGTGGGAGGATTTTCTTCGAATACATGTTGAATAGCTTGTTCTCACTCTTGGTCCTTCTTATCTTCATCCTTTTGGAGTATCTCGATTGATCTTGGTTCCTTTCCTTGGTATTTCACAAGCTTCTCCTTATACTTATTTTTTTTCATTAATAATGCATCAATACAGTCTTCTTGTGAAAATAGTAAATCCCAAGAATCATACTCAGTGACCTGAGGTGTCACATAATATTCACAATCACTTCAATAATATGGGATATTTAGATCAACTAGATGATTATTTGCAACATTTTGACTATACAGAATCTCAAATGTCCCATCCCCCATAAGGATGTGTGCATGAGTGAGGTCCATACTAAGAAAACCACCAAGGGTGGTGCACCAACTTCTTGATAGGAACATGCCCCAAGAATCTGGTACATCGATCACAACCACATTCATAGTGATTTCGATGTGTGGGAATGCCTACAAGTAAGCTTTCATATATTCTATGAGATCGCAAACCTTGACTTTCTTTGAATCAATTCCACAAACATTTCCATAAGGATGGGTTATCCTCAAGCCTAGTTGTCTCATGACCTTGAAAGGCATCGCATTTGTTGAAACCCCTGAATCCAACCTACAACTGTTCAAACAAAGACCATTTATTCCCAAAGGAATATAAAAAGGAGGACTATATTCCCTTTGGTTCCCATAATACAAAGTATTCAAAATCATCGAAGAATCATCTACTTCATCTTCTATTTTTAAAGTCTTCAAGACTTATTTCCTTATCGAAGGAATATTGCACATATTGACCATGAGTACCATAATATTCATCTTTCCAATCATATTAGGCACGTCGATGTTCAGGACACGATTCTCATTTGTTGGTATAGGTTGTGGAAGCAGGTCATGAAATGGAGGGGTAGGAGGTGGAGGAACCACCTTTGTTGTTAGGGAAAGTGAAGATGGGAATTTATTTGTCCTTGAATATGTTAACATATAATCTTTCTTCCTCAACCTTTCTTTTAAAGGTTCATCCATTTGGCTCAATATTTCCAACTGATCTTGCCAAGCTACCTGCTCCCTGACTTCTTCAAGTTGTTCCTCTGTGATGTCAATGTATTTTTCATCCTCAAGCGTGTAAGTTGTATCAATGCATTTTAACCTACCTATAGAGACTGAATATTCTTCTTCCCTCTGTCTTTGACACTCATGTTCCCAGTGAGGTTCTTCATAAGTAAAACACCACGGTGATTCCTCCATGCCAACCATCCCAACAATATTCAAGGTGTCGGGTTCCTTCGCTTCTTGTTGTGGCTTTAGTTTCCAGTCTGGGTTTTCCCTCTACTTGATGATAAATTGAGGCCTTGGAGTAGAATGTTTCCTCTCTAAATTCATCAACCTATTCATGATATAATTTTGGCTCTCGATAAATTGGGTATTCATTTGATCAAACATTTGGGCTAGGAGCATGATTTGATTTTACACCTTATTGGTTGAATTCTTCATCTTAGGTTTTTTTCTAGCACAAGGGATTTGAAAAGGCTCAATATTTGAGTTGAGAAGATGTTACACCTCAAAATTACTCACTTCGATAGTGTCACAAGTGTCATCATTACAAGTGTTGTAAGTGTCGCATATTGTCTATAAGTGTTACATCTTGACCACAAGTGTTGCAAGTGTCAAAAACATCATGTTTCCATATTACCTATGTCGTGCCTCTAATGACATCACAAAGACACTTAAGACACCTCAAAGGCTAGTTTGGAAGAAGAGAAATCAATTGATAGGGAGTACAAACCTTTTACCATTGAAAGAATCACTAAAACATGAATTTTGGAGATGAGCGCTCCCCTACCCACTGTCAGGGAGTGCTGGCGCTCCCTGGGCCTCTTTGGGGGAGTGTTTGAGCGCCCTGTGCACCCTTTTGGGGGAGTGCTACCCTTTTCTGAGAAAGTTTTGGGTTTGTTGAGACAAATAAGGGAATAATCCCTCAATTCCTGAAGGTAGTTGGTTTCGAATAGACGGTCAAGGCATGATCTTAGGGAAGATCCTCAACTGAAGGAGAGGAATCCTCAACTTATCCCAAAGATCTCTCAAGTGGTTGAGCCTCTCCAAGGTTATATAAGGAGGCCTTCTCATGGTGAAAGGTACATGGAAAAGATTGGAGATGTGAAACTTATGATCTCATGAGTGAGATAGCATCAAAGCAATCAGTGTAGATTACTTGAGCAAAGGGGTTGGACAAGGAGAACTAGAAGAAGTTGATGCACCTTCATTCAAAGGATTGTAAGTACTTTTACTTGTTCTCATTAATAACCAATGCTTGGCCTGTTTCTTTAAAACTTATGCTTGTTCCATATGAGTTTGTCTGCAGTAGATGGATCTATATTTGAAATAATATCAGTAGAGTAGGAAGTCCATTGTATCTTTGTTTGTCCTACAGGACCTATCAGGGGGCTCAGGATTGAAGCTCAGCCAGGACTTTGCAAGGACAAACGTCGCTAATAAGGTACATATATTTCTCCTTCTCTTTCATTTATTAGTTTGATTAGATCTAAAAGGAAGTCAGTGTCCATGTTAAGAACTTCTCTGTCTTGGCTCCCCTTTAGCCTTACACAGAGCGTTGGAATGCTTTGGTTCCCCTTACACCAGAGTTCTACCCCATTTTTGTGAGAAATTCTCCATGTTTTTCATCTTCTGAAGCTATTTCTTGGTTTTGGCATTTCCTCAAGGTCTCATACTCTCAGTCCATCTTGGTATTGGCCTTCAATACTCTTTTTTCTAAGGATTGATCTCTTTTTGTTTTGGGGTTTGACATTTTATTTCCTTGCCTTGAAGTCACTCTTTGTCTTTGTTGACCTAGAGTTAACTTGTTGTTTTATTCTCCTTTATATGACCGAGTGGAATATTTTGTGAGGAAATCCAAAGGTATATCAACCTTTCCATTTGATCTTTGAGGTCAGTTTTCCAACATTTCTCTTTTGTTTGAGGTTTTTTTGGTACTTGTTTGCAAATTTGGTTATCTTTGTCCTTCTTGTCGATTTCACGACGATAGTGTATTTTTTGTTTTGTGTGAGGTTTGCTTCTGATTGTTTAATCCTAAAGTTTGATTGAAATTTAGAAGCCTTACATTTGATTATCATACACATATAAGCAAAAGGACATATTTTAGTGATTGGTTTGGATATTAGAAGGCATTTCTGAAATATTTAGCATTACCTTGGATTTGAGTGAGAAACAAATTGATTGAGGACATCGCATATTAGTGTTTGATAGTGAAAACAACTTTTCTCCTTCCCTTAAATAGCCATTCATCGAAAGAAATGATTGCTTATTATCTTCTTGTGCATTTTTTTGGGAATTGAGTAATCATATCGTCAATTTCATTGTCATACACCCTTTGAGTAAAGAACAACCGTAAAATCATCGCTAATTAAAATTTATCTAGAACATTTTGTTTTTAGGATCTTCCACCAACATTAGACTAGGATTAGCACTTTCGATTAGGCTGTGAGAACAACTCTCCAAAGTTTTTCAAAACAAACATTAGCATCCTGAGATAGGGAGAGTCAAATCCAATTGTCGTATAGGCTTTTTGGGATCCCCCTCTCACACAGGGGTTACGCACGAGGTCGCATTCATGAGAGTTATGGAGATTATCCCTCTGTGGTTCAAATGTTTGTAGTGGTCGGATCGTATATTGGGGGTCACTTGAAGGTATACCCACAATTATGTGTGGGAGCCTCTCAAGTTGATTTCGAACTTGTTAGCCTACCCATACGTTTGGATCAGACTGTCGATTGTACCCGCCCAGGGGCTGACTGCGAGTTTGTGTCCTTAGTTTCCATAATCCTTAGGTACTTACATGAGGTGACGGTGAAGGGAAGTCTCACTGTACCTGGAACAAACATTAGTCAAACTCACTCGAGCTCCTTGGAGGGTAAATCCACAATTACTGTGTGGAAGATTGCACCAAGGTGAAAGTTCGTTAAGCAGGTCGCCATTGTAACTGTTCCACCATATCCTAGCCCCTTCTTGACTTGATCACGCGATGTTGGATTTCATCACCAACTAGTACGATCATCGAGAGAAGGTTTGTTTTCTTGGTTTTGATTCCTATATTTTATTAGCGTATGTTGTTTCTTTTTGTTGGTTGGCCTTAGATTTTCAGCATGTACTCTTCTTCTCTAAAATTGAGCCTGTAGATGATAAAGGTCTTCGTTGATCGCTTAGGATGCAAGCGCTGCCTCCGGAAGGCTACCAACCCTTACCTCCTAACCCTCCAGAAGACAACTACCGTGGAGAGGTAGAAAATCAATCTGACGCTTGGAGTGTTGTTGCTCCTCTGTTAGATAATTCAGGAAGTGATTTGGTTACGGTTGAGAATCCCACTCCCCACACAACATCTGTGTCAACAATTCCTCTCGAACCACTTTTGCTTCGTTTAGACACTCTTGGGAACATCATAGATGAAGAGGTCCCACAGTTACCTGCGAGAGATTTTACCGACACATATATGGGATCCACAGAACCAACCTTTGGTGATGAGTATAGGACTCATGTTCATCCTACCACTGCAGTAGATACAAATCCCACACCTTCTCGTTCTGTATGGAGGACTTCATCAGGACGCGATCTCTATGAGCATTTTGAATCCTTTCGACAACTCTTTAATCCTCATGACCCTCCTATTGAAACTGGGCCATCTGGTCAAACGATGAATCACCCCATCGATTAGGTCATTAAACCTATTATTGTGTCAGCAAAAATCTATACTAACGTTGGACTCATCACCTCTACTCATTCCCAAGGCACTTCAATCCCTACCCCCGATTTTACAAACTTTCACTCTACAGCTCCACATGTTCCACACGGTCCTGCTGAGACATCTTTTCACCCGAGAATGCATACCCCTGCGATCCAAATACAACTGAATGGAGGGAAACCACCATCTAGTGAACCTGTCCCTCCTGGAATACCACCATCCTATGGTAGGCCTACCCCTCCTGGGGGACAACCCCCTTTTCATGTTCTTCCCAGAGGGAAACCTCCCTTTGCCAGTCATACCCCGGTTGTTAATCCACCACTGGCAGGGGGGCAACCTTTGTCTGCTGGAAACCCTTCACAATCCTGGGGATTATCTTTCGGAGGCACATTTACCCAACCCCATGTTGGGGGGAACTCATATCATAACCCACAAGGAGGAGTATCAAATCTTGTTCCTTCCGGACCATCTTATGGACAACCTTATCTGGGCGGCATGCCAAACACCACCTGGAGTCCTCAAGGAAAACAACCTTATCCTCCCCATGGGTTTAATGTGTATCTGCCTCTAAGATATACTCCTTACCCTCCTCAAGGGAACAATGTTCATCCACTTTCTAGGCAAACAAATCACCTGGCTTATAATGCTCAGAACCCACCAGGTTATGAAAATGTTTCTCAACCATCATCGAATCCTGTTTATCCTGGTCAGCAACAACCGTATGTAGGAGGACCTACTGGGTACAAATATCCACCTAACCCATTTTATGGTCCTACTGGTTTTCCTAGGCCACACCAGTATCATCCACAAATTAAGTGACAACTACCTTTCCTTGCGACTATGGATCTCCCAGACTTGTCTCAGTTAACTAATGATCCTATTTTTCATTCACCGGTTTAGCAAGTTATTCCAGCTAAACTTCCTTCTGATATTCTGAAATTTGACGGAAAATATGGAGAAGATCCAAATAACCATGTGATGACTTTCCATTTATGGTGTTCATCAAACTCCCTCATGGATGATTCTATACATTTGTGTCTTTTCCAGCGAACACTTACGAGCTCAGCATCAAAGTGGTATATCGAACTACCACATGCTTATTTTCATGATTTCAACTCCCTTGCCATGTCTTTCCTCACACACTTTCAACTACCTATTCGCTACGAGACGGGTATTGAACTCTTGACCTCCCTCCATCAAACTGACTCTGTTCATATCTCTGACCATATTCATGAGTGGAGATGATGATGAAGGATGATCAAGGTAATCATTCCTGACATATTATTGGCGGAGTGGTTTACTAAATCACTTTTACCACCGATCGCTCGTGATGTCACTATGGGTGGCGCAGTCACCGAGGAAGAAACCATTGCTCGGGCTCAATACTTAGATTTGGTTTATTCACAATATGGTACTTTGTATGATTTGCTTCCGAATGCTTCTCGAGCTAATACCGATCCGTCCAAGCCGACATCCTCATCTCATGCGGATGGTGTTATCGGTTCCATCAAAACTCAATCTATTTCCCAATCGACCACACTCTCCTCTACCTCCCCCCAAACTCAGATCTCTGAGGTGAATGCAGTTCAATCTGCCCCTTCACAACAATCTGGAGGTAAGAAGAAGACAAAAAATAAATAAATAAATATTAATGACAATGAACAACCAAAAAATCAAACTCAAACACCTTCTACTGAAAAGCAACCACAACGGAAACTGAAATTCCCGTGTATCATTTGTGGTGACGATCACTACACTCAAGACTGTCCACATCAAAATGAAGTAGCCAAACTTTTCCAGGGAAATTCATAACCCGCTATGCTTACTCAGCCTTTTCCATAGCAACAATCCATGGTTGCTCAAACCCCCTCTCTTCGGGGCAGTTCTAGTTATCCTCATGATGAGGCCTCGACAAGTGCACATATTTATATGTTTAATGGGATTAATTTGACCACTCGCTCTAAGACATACAACACACCAAGTAACCTTGACAAATTAAAAGTCACTAATGGTACCGGTACTTTACCAGATCCATCACCATCCTTCGTTAGTCCTCCATCGGTTAATACTCCGTCTGGACCACTTCAGATTGAGAAACCTAGGTTTGACTCTATCATACGCCCTCCTAAGAGCACTATCTGTAAATCTACCTTTAATCCTAGTTCATGTGCCGCCCAGAACTACAACATTGTTGCAGATTTGGCTCAAGCACTGTGTGCTATGTCTGCATTAGAAGTTCTACAGCACTACCCTAGTCAACGCAGAATGCTATTGGCCCCTATCGGCGTTATTGATCTTGATTCGTCCAACCATATCTTGTTTAACCTGGATAATTATACATATCGACTCTCCCACCAAATTGCTTTCCAAGTTGATGTTGTTGTTCACAATCAACAAGTCCACCAACCTATTCTGGATGAGGGAGATTCAACTTGTGTCATGTCTTTAGCATGTTGGAAAAGTTTAAAATCACCCGCACTTAACAAATCCCCAACAATGTTATGCGCATTCGATGGGCTAGGTTTTCATCCCCATGGGATTTTACAGTCCCTTCCCATCCAATTGGGTGGAAAAATGTCATTGTTGATGTCGAGGTGGTAGATGATCCCCTCAATTACAACTTGTTACTTGGAAGAAGTTGGTTTTATGCTATGACTGTTGTTTCCTCGTCGGTCTTTCGATGTGTACAATTTCCTCATCAGGGAAAAATTGTCACTATTGATCAGTTGGATTTTTGTACATCCGATGCTCGTACTCCCGCTACCAACAACATTCCTTTCTTGGGAGACCACAAGATCACGTATGAAAGCATTGGTGTTGGATTACTGAAATATTCTTACCTTATGGGTACCTTCCCTACACCAATTCCACCGACTACACATCATATTTCTATTGTCGATATGATTTCGACCACGACTTATCAATCTTTGGAATCATATGACCCTTGGATTGTACCTAGTCCTTTGGAATTTGATGCACTAGGTGACACGGTGCCACTTAGTTAAACCTAAACCTCATATGTTTCTATCCAATCTGCTTCTCCCTCTTCGGATGACCAACATCTATTGGCACCCGACAATTACTCGATGCCATCACGGTTAAGTTCCTTGTCATCTGTGATCGACTACATTTCCCCAATTTTTCCCTCTGATGAATCTATTATGGAAATGTTGAGCATTGACAAGCTACCTCGGGATGATAACCATCATCGATCCTGTTTTCTTCCACCTTGTGAAGAAATTCGGGAAGATATACACTCTATCCCCCCCCCCTAATGTCGATTTTATATCGTCTCCCATGCCTTCAACTTTCGATGATTTGGATCTGGTCGTTGACATGGTGATCTGTTCAGTAGGGATATTGGAGCCTGATCTCCTTACCCCTGACAAGACCCTCGACATGTGTTCCTTCCAGAGTGATTTTCTTCCATCCAGTGAAGATCTCTTGGAAGCCATGACCAATTTTTGTCCCTTGACATGGTGTCCTTCCAGAGCGTTATTCTCTTTGAAGCCATGATCAAGGAGAGTCTGCGAGCATAGTTTCTTGTCTCTGTGGCAAGCTCGGTAAAAAATGAGATAGAGGTCACGAGCATAGTTTTTCTCTATGTGGAAAGCTCGTTAAAAAATGAAACAGAAGCTTTGAGCATAGTTTTCCTCTCTATAGAAAGCTCGTTAAAAAATGAAACAATCACCTCTCTTGAATCTTCATTTCATCCACTCTTATCCTTTATCTCCATCTAGTAGAGAAATTGGTGACAACCTCAAAGTCGGTGAATGAATTGAAGCTTGGAGGGAATGTCTCTAGCCTTTGATGATCATTCTAGAGTTAATCCCCTAGCTTTCAAGCTGGGGGCATACCGAGCTTAGTCTTTGTTCTTTCTCGTGCTCGTAAATACATGAGAATGCAACCGGGTAAAATTTTATCTCTTTTTCAGAGTCGCATGGTTAAACGAAAAAGGAACCCCCTGGAGTCATCTTTGATCTCTTTTCAGACTCTCTAAACATGAAAGGATTGCCGAGTGATCTTGCTTCCTTTCCCACTCGTTAAAAATTTTGAAAGGGTGTCTTTCGAGTGATAATTTATCTCTTTTTCGGCCTCGCGAGACTAACATTATGAAAAAGGACAATATTGGAGTCATCTTTAAGTTGTTTTCAGACACTCTAAATATGAAAAACCATCGAGATTACCTTCTCTGGACTTGTTAAACAATCATGCATTGAAGGGCCCATATGGGATCGAACCCTTACTTCTTCTAGTTCGTTAACCAAAGGAAGAGGGACTTACCGAAGGTGAGTCATTTTGAGCATGTGTTACCCTCCTCGAGCTCGTTAAATTAAAAAGAGGTACTCGTCTATCTGGATGGGGGGGAAATTGAAAGAAGCAATCCAAGCAGCTTTTGAGAACACTACCAGTAGCTCTTACGGTCGCCCTTGAACACAACACTTTGTCTTTGCACGCATTTCAATGTTGAACCTCTGCACTGAGCCAATCCTTTGAGTTTCTTTTACTCCTTTGGGTCACCTGAAGAAAGTCACAGCATCCACTACATCCTCAAGTTTTGGTCCATGTCAAGTTTTTGTTGTTGTGCCTCAGTGTTCAAGGGAAGTATCTGCCTCGAGAGTCATCCATCACAAATATCCTATTTCAATACCTGTGTCGGCCCATGTTCATTTGATCTACCAAATTACATCTTTGTGACCATTTCGAGTTGTTGATGGGGGATACATCAAGGCCCTCCTTCGACGAGTCTATTCCTATCGACTTCAACACATTATCTAGGAGTTAGACTTAGAAACTAGTTATTACTTTGGAACCTGCATGCCTCAATGGAAAACCTCCTCACATCCGACAATGGGTTTACATCATTGGCCTCTAATCGGATGATTCCACGGATGTTTGACTTCATCTCATTCATTCACATTCGTCGGGATGTACTAGAATACCTTGGGAATCATTGACATCAATGGTGATCTCCCTCATGCTTGTTAACAATTTACATCATTGACTGGTAATCAAGTGGTTTCTGCCATGTTCGACATTAGGACATCTATTCACATGATTAGATTCGTACTACATCGGGATCAGTAAGAAGACCCTGGGTTGAGTTTTCACTCTTATGTATACTTTGCCCAGGTTGTGAAGGATTTCTTTTGGACTATGACACATATACTGTTACATAGATCCACTTTGTATTGGTTGTGGCTATGTCTTGTCATCTCGTAGATCCACTGTGTAGTATTCATGGTTACGATCAGTTCAGGTCATAGGAGTATTGATCCACATTGTATAATCAATGGCTATACCTTTTGTCAATATAATTATGGATCCGCAGTGTATTTTATGGTGGCCATACCTAAAATGTCTTTATCACTCAAGCATAGGTATGCCTACCTTGGGTTTTGAAACATGTCATATTATTTGTTTGATGGTTGTGTGTAGATTTTTCCGGTTTCTCTGTGTCCATACCCTTGCTCGAAAAAGTCTACAAAGTACTTTAGTCATCATCGTCTTCTAACTTCGTACTTTGGGGGGAAATCTGTTACAACTCAAAATTACTCACTTCGATAGTGTCGCAAGTGTCATCATTACAAGTGTTGTAAGTGTCACATCTTGTTTGTAAGTGTTGCATCTTGACCACAAGTGTTGCAAGTGTCAAAAACATCATGTTTTCATCTTGCCTATGTCATGCCTTTAACAACATCACAAAGACACTTAGGACACCTCAAAGGCTAGTTTGGAAGAAGAGAAATCAGTTGATAGGGAGTACAAACCTTTTACAATTGAAAGAACCACTAAAAAATGAATTTTGGAGAGGAGTGCTCCCCTACCCACTGTCAGGGAGTGCTGGCACTCCCTTATCCTCTTTGGGGGAGTGTTTGAGCGCACTTTGCAACCTTTTGGGGGAGCGCTACCCTTTTCTGAGCAAGTTTTGGGTTTGTTGAGACAAATAAGGGAATAATCCCTCAATTCCTGAAGGTAGTTGGATTCAAATAGATGGTCAAGGAATGATCTTAGGGAAGATCCTCAACTGAGGGAGAGGAATCCTCAACTTATCCCAAAGATATCTCAAGTGGTTGAGCCTCTCCAAGGTTATATAAGGAGGCCTTCTCACGGTGAAAGGTACATGGAAAAGATTGGAGATGTGAAACTTATGATCTCATGAGTGAGATAGCATCAAAGCAATCAGTGTAGATTACTTGAGCAAAGGGGTTGGACAAGGAGAACTAGAAGAAGTTGATGCACCTTCATTCAAAGGATTGTAAGTACTTTTACTTGTTCTCATTAATCACCAATGCTTGGCATGTTTCTTTAAAACTTATGCTTGTTCCATATGAGTTTGTCTGCAGTAGATGGATCTATATTTGAACTAATATCAGTAGATTAGGAAGTCCATTGTATCTTTGTTTTTCCTACAGGACCTATCAGGGGGCTCAGGATTGAAGCTCAGCCAGGAATTTGCAAGGACAAACGTCGCTAATAAGGTACATATCTTTCTCCTTCTCTTTCATTTATTAGTTTGATTAGATCTAAAAGGAAGTTAGTGTCCATGTTAAGACTTTTTAGTATTGGACTTAGGAGTCTAGAGACCAAGAGGGAATCCACTTGTCCGTAGGGGGATTCACCTACAACAGAAGATGTTCTTCAATCTATGCAGTATACTCTTTGTCCTTTTCCAAGTTTTCAGACATCTTTTCCTTCGGGATAAAACCAAATTGTCCTTCAAAATCATTCAAATAAAAAGGAGAATGGATACTTCTAGTGGGCACAAGTCCTCTGGGATCTTACTGTACAAGTTGTCATATGTAGCATCGAATTCCTCCACTTTTTTGTTCTCGTTATTTTTTATTTGGTTGAATTGCATGAATAACATTCCACTGTCCTTCTTTGTTGTCCATCTATTTTTAAACAACTTTGTGAAAGCCTCATATGACTGCAAGTGGTTTTCGGGCAAGCCTTTGAACCACTTTTTGGCATATTCATCAAGAGAACTAGATATTAATTTCATTGCAACATATTCATGTTATACACCATTATCTTCCAAGGCCACACCAATAGCGTCAAGATGTTCTTCAAGTGTGATAACATTATTTCTAGTAAATTTGGGTAACCACTTGTGAGACTCTTTAGGCATCTTATTGGGGTACCCAAGGATGGTGGCCATATATAATGGCTTGTAAAGGTTGCAAGCCCAAGGATGATACATTGATAAAAAGGGGAGACTTCCTTGAAATAAGGTTTTGACAGCGGGTGAATTAGGAGGAGGTATTCTTCGGTAAACCTTGGAAGGGTCAAACCTTCCTTTGGGAAGTGTCTTTTGGAAAGATGGGTTCTTGGGTTGTGGATTCACTTGATGAAATTTATTAAAATATCATCAAACGTGAAAAGGTAACTTCCCTCAAATGGAGCTTCTAGGAAAGATAAGGGTAAGAGATTTTGGATACTTTTTCCAAGTGTTGTTATGAGATCAGAAAGGATTCAAAATCCTCCCCGACAACGGCGCAAAAATGTTACCGCATAGTTTGTAGTTTGGGATAATTCCAACCTAAGAAAAAAGTGTGTGACATAAATAGGGACACCTATGACTATCATGTTGACTATTTGGGTTGGTTTTAATTGATGTCAACCCTTGAAGAAATTCCGGTAGAGAATTCTGGTAGCACAAAAGTTTGGGTAATGGACCCAAGTTTGTTTGATGTATAATGGTATGAGTTTTAATATATTTTAAGGTAAGACTATCATATATGGATAGTACGTGTCATTCCATTATTGGTGGTATGTGGAACGTCACATAAATCCTCACGGTTAGAGAGTTATGGCCATGTGAAGTTGGAGAACCCTCATGAGTCGTCTACAAGCCCCAAAAGGTCAAAGTAGTCAAAGTGGTTGCAAAGAATAAATTATTTAAATAATGAAGTGAAGTGATGAGTGTACTATAAGTCAAAGTGGATACAAAAGAAATTATTTAAATAATA
>SNQJ01S0002682.1:477016-502235 GCA_010110895.2 Picea sitchensis
CTATAAGTCAAAGTGGATACAAAAGAAATTATTTAAATAATAAATTTAATGGGTAAATTACTAAGTGGACAAGTGGTTAGAAGTGGATTAGCCCTAAAATAAGGAAAGTGGTTTAAGATGGTTAGAAGGTAACCCCTTGAGGAAGCTACATAAAAGTATAAATAAGAGGAAAGGATCTCTCATTTTAATTACACTTGAGCATATTGAATATCTACAAGTGACTAAGGTAACCAAAGGATATCTAAGGCGAATTTCAGAGGGAAGGTGAAGTAGAGAAGGCTGAAATTCAAGGGAGGATAAATTATTTTGATGATTCTTTCTAAGGTATGTTATTTACAAGTCATCTCACCATTTTCGTAAAAAAAAAAAATTTAGAGCGATTCAGATCATGAAGTATATAGGTCGTTGATGAAACATATGCAAGTGGTTGTGATAAAAAATTAAGCTTGTGGGTCGTTGTAGTTTCGGAGTTACACTCCATGGAAAATAGGGTTTATGGCTAGTCCTGAAACTAGTCTAAAACGGGTGTTTCAAGTAAAAATGTCATAACTTCTTCATAACAAATTCAAATTCAGTAATACCAAATGTATTGGTTATAGTACATTATTTACTATTCTTTTTAACATTTTCATATCCATACAACAAATATTCTGTGCGGGGCACACTTTACAAGTTCGATCTCTAGAATAATCCAGAATTCAACAAGGCATGCCATTTTTTCTATAACTCCTTTTCTGAGAGGTTCCAAGCAGTGAAACCTGGAGAAATTGCATAAAAGAAATTGAAGAAAATTTTGTGTTATTTTTGGATCTTTATTCATTACATGTACATATTTATGATTATTTCGAGTTAGGGTTGTTGACTAATCCAAAATTAGACATGTGAGACTAAAGTAGAGTTTGATGAAAATGCTAGTCTATTGTTGTTAAAGTTAAGGGAAGGTTTGCAGGTATGTGATCATATACACTAGGTCTATTATAGAGTTACAAATCAGATTTGGATGATGAAATTGATGAGAGATTTTGGTTGAGGTACATGTTGGGTACATGGTTGAGACAAGTAGTTGATGAGTTGGCGCATACATGAGGTGTATAGTTGATAATGTTGGTACATATTGATGAGTCACAATTTATGTGTATTTGATGCATGATTGGTACATATTTGGTGCATGATTTATGCACTCATTGATGGTACAGGTTGAGGTATAGGTTGGTGCATGGTTGATGCACTTGTTTATGGTAGAGGTAGATTACAGGTTGTTTGGTACAGGTTGTTACAGGTTTTTTGGTACAGGTTTACAAAAATATATCTCATAGTGATAGTGTGACATTGGTTCCATCATTCTACTTCTACGACAAGGTGGTTGGATAGGGAAAGGACAAGTGGTTGTAGCCACCTTCCGGTTGTAGCCGAAGAACATAGGGGGTTGTAGCCTCCTTCTGGTTGTAGCTAGAGAATTGGGGAGTTGGAGCTTCCCTCGGGTTGTAGCCTGAGAAACTAGGGTGTTGGAGCCTCTTTCCAGTTGCAGCTGGAAAACAAAAGAAGTTGGTGCTTCCAATGAATGTAATTCTTAAATACATATAAGAAAAATCATTATGTGGTTTTCTCCCGATTTGGGTTTCCATGTAAAAACATTGGTGTACTATGTATGTCTACGATTGTTCATTTGTTCATTGTTTATTTACTCTGAAACTATTGGATGATAATTCTACATTGATATAACACTTGCATTTTATGGTTAAAAAGGATTAAATTTCTCTATTATTGATTGACCCCCCCTCTCAGTAATCCAACAATTGGAATCAGAGAAGGTTCCTTCAGAAATCAATTTAACCACTAAAAGGTATATCATGGAGAGAAACAACATGTATAGAAACGAAATACCACAGTTTGATGGAGAGATGTATGCATTCTGGAGAAGAAGGATAAAAACATATATACAGGCATAGGGATTTGAAATTTGGCAATCAATAGTAGATGGATACAAAGAACCAGCAGTTCCGTCAAAGAGTGAAAAAACAATGAAACTCAATCAAAATAATTCCAAAGCCAAAAATGCACTTATGAATGGTCTTGGTGAATCACTATATACCAAAGTTGTACATTGTAAATCCTCTAAAGATATTTGGGACAAACTTCAAAATATCTATGAAGGAGATTCAAAAGTCAAAGCAACAAAACTTCAAACTTACAGAGGTCAATTCAAACAACTAAAGATGAAGGAAGATGAGAATATTGCATCTTACTTCTTACGATTCAATGAAATAGTGAATGCAATCATAGGATTGGGAGAAGAAATTGAATAATATGTAATTGTTCAAAAGGTACTAATATCTCTTTCTATGAGATTTGATCCTAAGATATCATCACTAGAAGAAAGTGAAGATCTAGACTCAATAAGCATGGAGGAACTACATGGAATCTTCACAACATATGAAATGAGAACTGAACAGGAAAATCCAGATATAAAGAAGCATCTTTCAAAGCATCCAAAATTTCAAAGCAAAAGGGAAAGAAAAAGGAACATAGCAATAGTAGTGACTTCTCAGATGATGATGAAGAAGAAGTTGCCAACTTTTTCAAAAGATTGAACAAGGGAACCAATGACAGATATAAATGTAAGCTTCCATTGATTTTTTTTTAATTCTGATTGTATTGGCCATTTTTCTAACAAATGTCCCCATAAGAAAAATAAGAGGAATGATGAAGATTACTCAAATGAAAAACAAACATATAAAGGCAAAATAACCAAAAAGAAAGCTTTCAAGAAAAAATTATGCACCAAAGAAGACATCTTCTCATCAGATGAAGATGAAGTCAGTGACAATGAGACAGAAAGAGTTTTATTCATGGTAGTAGAAGACTCTGATAAAGAAGACACTGAAGAAAAATATGAAGAGGCAGAAGTTGACTATCGAGAAGAATTGTTGAGTGCCATAGAAGTTATAAGAAGAGAAAATAAGAAAAACAAGAAGCTACAAGAAGAACTAGACAAGAAAGAAGACAATCAAGAACTAGAATAAATGATCATGAAATTGAAGGTTCAAATAGAAGAAGATAAAAGAATTGAAGAAGCACTCAAAGAACAGCTAGAAGAAAGATACAGGATCATTGGAAATTTGAAAGCATAGATTGTCACATTGAGAAAGGATCTTCAAAAGAAAAATATGTAGAACAACTCAAAAGTTTTGGATGAAATTATCAGCAATCAAAAGCCTCATCATGACAAGTCCAAACTTGGATACAATCAGACAGAAATTGGATCAAGCTCCAAAAAAAAAAAAAAACATATCCAAAAAGTTATGCAGAAACAATAAAAGAGGATAGAAAGACCTACAAGGAAGATTACAAAGACACTCCTCCATCGAGAAGATTCGAATTTAAGAATCAACAACCGATAGAAAAAAATAGGCCTCAGGAAGAAGAAGGATTCATAAAAGTAACTCCTTTCATAAGACCTTCAAATCCTAGGTATCAAACTATCTTTTTTGGTTTATGTTATGCATGCAATAATTTTGGACATAAAGATGTACATTGCAGAGATAATAGGAGGAACATAAACAAATTTGAAATTCATACACAAAATGGTTATCCAAGAAGTCCTATTGAAACACAGAGAAGAAGCTACAACAGGTTTGAATCATTGAGAACTGAAGTGGAATGCTACAAGTGCAAAAACTTTGGACACATGGCCAAAAATTGTAGAATGACAATCCCTCCTAGAGAACCACAAAATAACTACAACAGACACAGACAAGAACCTCAGAAGAGAACACAGATAAGAAAGAAGAATCAGTATAGCAATGAAGAATGCACACTCGCTCTAAAATCTAGGCAGAAGAAACATGGGTGGTATGTTGATAGTGGTTGTTCAAAACACATGACAGGTGATAAAGACATGTTTCTTACATTAATAAAGGAAATATATGGACCAGTCTCCTTCGGAAATGATTATTCAGCTAAAATCATTGGAAAATGCACAGTCAGAATTGGAAACAAGAATACTAGGAATAAAATGTTCTACTAGTAGAAGATATGAAACATAATCTTCTAAGTGTAATTAAAATGTGTGACCAAGGTCATAAAATTACTTTCAATTCACAGAAGTGTGAGATAAGAAAATAAGGTTCAGGGAAATTGATTGCAACAGCTGCAAGAACTTCAAGCAACATATATCTATTAAGTGAGATTGGAAATGAAAAGTGTTGTCTAGGAAAGGAAGATGAAAGTTGGCTATGGCATAGAAGAATGGGTCACATACACTTTGATAACCTTGTCAAAGTCAGAAAAAAGGAAGCAGTTAGATAAATTCCCCAGATCACAAAACCAACCAAGACTTTATGCAAGCATTGTCAACAAGGAAACCAAACAAAGACCACGTTCAAATCAAAGGAATATTCAACAACAAGACCACTGGAAATTGTGCATATTGATCTATTTGTAGCAACTACAACAAAGGATTTAGAAGGTGATAAATACTTTATGTTATTAGTTGATTATTATACAAGAATGACTGCAATTTGATTTCTCAGGAATAAGTCAGAAGATTTTGAAAAATTCAAGGTCTACAAGGAAATGGTTGAAAATTAAATGGATTCAAAAATCAAATGTTTGAGATCTAATAATGGAGGAGAGTTCACTTCAAAGGAATTTATGGACTACTGTAGCAGGCATGGAATAAAAAATAAATTATTTGTTTCTAGGACACCTTAACAGAACGGAGTTGTTGAAAGAAAGAACAGAACAATACATGAAATGGCTCGAACAATGCTAATGGATTCAAAATTGACAGACATTTTTTGGACACATGCAATGCATACAACAATTCACATTCAAAATAGAGTAATACTCAGAAACAAAAATGACAAAACTCCCTACGAACTATGGAAAGAAATACCAACAAATGTGAGGCACTTTAGAGTATTTGGAAACAAATTCTACATCAAAAGAGAAGATGGCAGAATGGGAAAGTTTGACTCTCATGTGGACAAAGGAGTACTTGTTGGTTACTCAAGTACAAGGAAAGCATACAAGTTTTACAATCTAAGGTTGAACAAAGTTGTGGAAATCATCAATGTAACAATTGATGAAATAGGTGGACGAGAATTAAAGGAAGAAGAAAATGAATCAATGGAACAACTTTACGAAGAAGAAGCAAAAGTTGAAGAATAAGTAGAAGGGGGAGATGAAGAGGATCAGACAAAAGTAGAAGAGAAATTTCAGCAAGTTCCTCCAAAGACACCTAGCAAATGAGTACAGAAGAATCATCCTTCGGATCAGGTTATCGAAAACAAAGATGCAGGAGTTGAGACTGGAAGAAGAATCAATTCACCAAAATAAACACACCTAGAACTCTTATCTACAATTGACCCAAGCAGTTTTGAAGAGGCCAACAAGGATGAATTTTGGAATAAGGCCATGGATGAAGAATTGGATCAAATAGAAAAGAATGACACTTGGGAATTGGTTCCAAGACCAAAGAATAAGAATGTAATTGACACAAAGTGGGTTTTTAGAAATAAATTGAATGAATATGGACATGTTACAAGGAACAAAGCCAAATTGGTATGTAAAGGATACGCACAAGTTGAAGGAATCGAGTTTGAAGAGACATTTTCCCTAGTTTCCAGAATGGAAGAAATCTAATTGCTTTTAACTTATGGATGCTCCAAGAATATGAAAGTGTATCAGATGGACGTGAAATCAACTTTTATAAATGGATAACTTGAAGAAGAAATCTGCATTGAACAACCAGAAGGATTTCAGTTGTCAGAGAACGCAAATTATGTGTGTAAATTGAATAAGGCCTTGTATGGTCTAAAACATGCTCCTAGAGCATGATAATATAGACTAGATAAATATCTACAACATGCAGGGTTCAGAAAAGGAAGTGCAGAGAACAACCTCTACATCAAGGTAACTCAAGATAGTATTTTATTAATTGAAGTTTATGTTGATGATATTATTTTTGGAAGTATTGATGACGAGTTAAGCAAAACATTTGCAAAGGATATGCAGAATGAATTTGAAATGTCATTACTTGGAGAACTATCCTTCTTTATGTTCTTTAGATACGTCATAGCAACCAAGGAATTTTTATTTCTCAAACTAAGTATATCAGAGAAATGTTGAAGAGGTTCAGAATGTAAGATTGCAAACCAGTTACCACTCCTATGCAAACCAATTGCAATTTGAGTAAAGATGATGATTCAAAGTCTACATACTAGAGGAAATAGAGGTAAATGATTGGTATCTTACTATATGTGACAACATCCGAACCAGATGTAATGCAGGAAGTTGGACAGGTGGCACGATTTCAAGCAGCACCAAAGGAATCACATGTATTAGCAGTGAAGAGGATTTTCAAATATCTCAAAGGAACATAAGAGTTTGGATTATGGTATCCAAAAGGAAAGGATCTATCACTTATTTCCTACAAAAATGTAGATTGGGAAGGTTTTATTGATGACCGACGAAGCACCAGTGGAGAAACGTTCTACTTGGGTGAGTGTTTAGTATCCTAGCTAAGAAAGAAACAATCATCAATATCTTTATCTACAACCGAAGCAGAGTATATTGCAACAACAGGATGTTGTACTCGGATTCTATGGATGAAACAAAATTTGACATATATATAGGTTGAGTATGATGAGCCCATTCCAATATATTGTGATAATACAAGTGCCATCAGTATCTCAAAGAACTCAGTGATGCACTCCAAGACGAAGCACATTCCAATAAAGTATCACTTTTTACAAGAACAGGTTGTAGAGAAGAACATCAAAGTTGAATATGTGGGCACAAAAGAACAAGGGGCAGACATTTTTAAAAAACCACTTCCAAGGGAATCCTTTGAGTATCTTCGCCAGAGACTCGGAGTAATTTCTACTCCAAAATGAATTATTTTGAATGCTTATCCTATATGTTTTAGATTTACATGAGGAAGCACCATAAATAGGACATTTCAGGTTGAGAGATCAGTTTCAAGAAGAGTTCAGTCAGGGGGAGCATCCCCAGATGGAAAGATACCTTTTGCATTGATGACAAAGGGGGAGATATTTATCATATGCAAAGCTAAATGCTTGGATAAAGAGCACATATGAATGATTCTAGGGGGAGCGATAGTCACAGGGGAGCATGAGTGATATGACTTCAATATTGCATCAGAGTGTTGCCATCAATGCCAAAGGGGGATAGTGTTGATTATTTGGGTTGGTTTTCATTGATTTCAACCCTTGAAGAAAGTCCAGTAGCGAATTTTGGTAGCACAAAGGTTTGGGTAATGGACCCAAGTTTGTTTGATGTATAATGGTATGAGTTTTAATATATTTGAAGGTAAGACTATTCTAGATGGATAGTAAATGTCATTCCATTTTCGGTGGTATGTGGAACGACACATAACTCTTCACGGTTAGATATTTATGGCCATATAACATTGGAGAACCCTCATGAGTCATCTAGAAGCGCCAAAAGGTCAAAGTAGTCAAAGTGGTTGCAAAGAAGAAATTATTTAAATAATAAAGTGAAGTGATGAGTGTATGATAAGTCAAAGTGGATACAAAAGAAATTATTTAAATAGTAAAGTTAATGGAGAAATTATTTAAATAGTAAAGTTAATGGAGAAATTACTAAGTTGTCAAGTGGTTAGAAGTGGGTTAGCCCTAAAATAAGGAAAGTGGTTTACGATGGTTAGAAGGTAACCCCTTGAGGAGGATACATAAAAGTATAAATAAGAGGCAAGGGCCTCTCATTTTAATTACACTTGAGCATATTGAATATCTACAAGTGAATGAGGTAACCAAAGGATATCTAAGGAAAATTTCATAGGGAAGGTGAAGTAAAGAAGGCTTAAATTCAAGGGAGGATAAATTCTTTTGATGATGTTTTCCAAGGTATGTTATTTATAGGTCATCTCACCATTTTCGTAATAATTTTTTTTTTATAATGATTCTAACTGCGAAGTCTGGAGGTCATTGAGAAAACATATCCAAGTAGTTGTGATAAAAATTTCATCTTGTGGGTCATTGTAGTTTTGGAGTTACACTCCGTGGAAAATAGGGTTTGTGGATAGTCCTAGAACTAGTCTAAAACAAGTGTTTCGGGTAAAAACGTCATAAATTATTCATAACAGATCCAAATTAAATAAGAAAAAATGTATTGGTTAGAGTACATTATGTATTATTCTATGTACTATTTTAATATCCATACAACAAATATTTTGTGCGGGGAACGCTCTACAAGTTCAATCTCTAGAATAAGCTAGAATTCAACAAGGCATGTCATTTTTGCTATAAATCCTTTTATGAGAGGTTCCAAGTATTGAAACCTGGAGGAATTGCATTAAATACATTGAAGAACATTGTGTACTATTTTTTAGATCTTTATTCATTACATATACATAGTTATGATTCTTTCAATTTAGGGTTGTTGATGAATCCAAATTTAGTCATGTGAGACTAAAGTAAAGTTTGATGAAAATGTTAGTCTCTTGTTGTTAAAGTTAAGGGAAGGTTTGTAGGTATGTGATAATATACACTAGGTCTATTACATAGTTACAAATCATATTTGGATGATGAAATTGATGAGGTCTTTTGGTTGAGGTACATGTTGGGTACATGGTTGAGACATGTAGTTGATGAGTTGGCACATACATGAGGTGTATAGTTGATAATGTTGGTACATTGTGATGAGTCATAGTTTATGTGTATTTGATGCATGATTGGCACATATTTGGTGCATGGTTGATGCACTCGTTGATGGTACAGGTTGAGGTACAAATTGGTGCATGGCTGATGCACTTGTTTATGGTACATGTTGATTACAGGTTGTTACAAGTGTTTTGGTGCAGGTTGATTGGTGCAGGTTTACACCAGTATATCTCACAGTGATAGTGTGACAGTGGTTCCATCATTTTACTTCTATGACAGAGCGGATAGATGGGGCAAGGACATGTGGTTGTATCCACCTTCCAGTTGTAGCAAAAGAACATAGGGGGTTGTAGACAAATAATTGGGGAGTTGGAGATTCCCTCAGGTTGTAGCCTGAGAAACTAAGGGGTTGGAGCCTCCTTCCAGTTGTAGCTGGAAAAAAAAGGAATTTGATGCTTCCAATGAATGTCATTTTTAAATACATATAAGAAAAAGCATTATGTGGTTTTCTCCTTCTTTGGGTTTCCATGTAAAAACATTGGTGTACTATGTATGTGTATGATTTCTCATTTGTTCATTGTTTATTTACTCTGAAACTATTGGATGATAATGCTACATTGATATAACACTTGCATTCTATGGTTAAAAAGGATTAAATTTCTCTATTACTTATTCACCCCCCCTCTCAGTAATCCAACATGTCACCTTAATAGCTATCCCCTCATTTTAGTTATGGACAAATCCAACACAAGAGAGGATTTCTAGCTAACCCTAGGGTGATTGCAAGGGAAGAGGGAAAGAGATGAAGGAACCACCCCTATAGGTATCAAGGCTTGATGTAGGATGATTATAGGTCAAGGAAAAGGTTGTCAATTAATAGTGCCTACAAAATAGATGTTAGACAACCCAAACCAAGACAATATATGATAAAATAAGCTTTGAAACAAGAGGTAAATCAACAAGAAACCTTGGTGTCCCAAAATTGTAGAATATAATAGTAATATATCAACAAAAATATAATTATAATGGATATACCATCAAAAATCAACATATGCTATTGGATAAGAAAGCTTGTAATTAGTGAAAAAAATTCAATGTTTAAACCGAGATTTTGATGTCAAATGAGGGTTGTAGAAGAATGTTATTAACAAATAATTATTAGAGCCTTATGTATCTAGCAAAATTTTTCTACAACAACAAATTCTAGCCACTAAAATCAACAAGTAAACCATCCAAACAATAGCCCTTTATCAATAGGTTAATTATCATAGCTTACAAGCAACGTTTGGTGGTAGAAAGATGAGGAAATTGTATGAGAAAGAAGTGTTTGTTGCAGCCTAGTGGTTGTAGCTTAATGTTTATTGTAGAAAAATAACCACTTGACCAATCAAGATGCCCTTGAAGCATAAGAGAGTCTAAAACATGTAAAATTCAAAACCAACTTGAACAATTCCAAAACCTCAATTTTCACGTTTACCAATGCAATAATTAACAATCTCCAATGAAAATATTAGTGCCTTGTTATTGGGTGAATGGATTCTCTTCCTTGGAAGGAAAACTAGGAAAAGTGGAAAAAAAATATTTTGTTGAGAGTTAAACCCTTTTAAAACACAACAACATTCCTTCCAAATTGTCTAGCTTTGAATCCAAGATGAACTAGGGTTTAAAGTTTATCTAGGGGTGTAAACCCTCTTACTTCATAGATAAATAAACCCTAGATAAGCCTTTCAACAAGTGTGTAAAACCTTTTACTTATTGTTGCAAGCCTTATATCCCTTCAATAGAAAAGAAAAAATAAACCTTGGTGGAGGGTGTAATCCCTTTTACTCCTCCTAGGGTTTTAGATATTTTTCTCGAATTCAAACAAGCAAGACAACAATTAATTGCATAAATTACTCACTAAATCCAAGAGAAGACATGCAACAAAACCTTACTACTAATAAAACATCCAACATTTTTCCAAGAGAGAATACCAAGAGAAATATCTAGTCTTTAATGCTCCAAATAACAAGTGTTGCTTCCATTTGACAAGAAAAAGAGAGATAGCAAATTTCCAAAGAGGGCCGAAATTTCAGTCGAAAGAGTGTCATTATCAAGTGATGAGTTATGTCCAAATGAAAATGACTTGCCTCATATTTATATGAGGAAACCCAAGTCATATTTTTTCCACATAACAATTAAATCCATAATTTTAGGCTAAAACCTAACTTAAAATGCTTAATTATCAAATCGATTTGCTCTTTTTTCCCACATAGGCTACAAAATTACCAAAACTAACAAAATGATAGCACATAAGCCCATAAAAAAAATTTCCAAGGTGGCACATGTGATGATAATCCTCCAAAGGCTAGGATGTCATTCTAGAAAATGTCGTGTCACCCCTAAATCAAGCAAGTGAGTGGGGATTCAATCCCACAACACCACCAAGTGCACTAAAATGGAAAAATGTCCCCTCAAAAGTGTGACATCATGCTCCAAAGGATGGACGTTTGGGCATAGGAGGGTGATGTCATCTCCCCTTCATGCTTTCGAGCCTTTTCCAAGTGTTAGAGACATATCCCAAGGTGAAACATTCATCATCTTAGGCCTCCAAAGAGTGGGGCACATCATCCATCTAATGGTATTTCAATCCCCTATGAAGGTCTAAGTTTCTTAGGCCCTCCATGAATAGATTTCATCGGGCAAGTTCCTACAAAGACAATCAAATACACCCTCCAAGGGCCCACAAGTCATATGAATCATTTAAATTAATCCACATTTAATAAAAGAACCACCCAAACAAGTGCATTAAGTCCCCCCTTTTCAAATTAAACAAATTCTTAAAGACCTTATAAACTTTTCCAAATTTAGATATGGGAGGGGTGTCATGGTGTCCTATTGGGTAGGCTAATCCCCAAGTCAAGGAGTGTTTCCCAAGAATACCCTCTCTAGGCCATGTAGTGTGTATGAGATGAATTGTTGTATTGTTTTGGGGCATGGGGTTCTTGACCTCATATTGTCTCATTTATGGGTGCCTTTGTGGAGGGTGTGTTGCATCCCTTGGCTTTCAATGTAACATTTTTCCAAGCCCTTTATTTTCCTTTCTCTTTTTATGGTCCGAACATTGAGTGCTATGTGAAATGAAAATTAAAAGAGAACCACAATTCCATTTGAAGTTATAACACATTGAGTTCCATTTGCACTAGAAATTAAAGGACACCACAATGCATTCCCCCATCAAATGATACATTTTTATTCATTTTATTTTTAAAGGTCCTTCATTTTTATGGAGAAGCATTTCATTATTCTCAGGACATTAGGGTGAGAATATAGAAGGATATATATGTATTTTGACTTTTATAGTGCTATCTACAACACCTCTGGACCTTCATCCCCTTCTTCCCGTGAAATGAGGTACAAGCCCTTCTTGGGATCAATGAAACCAAAAACCCAAAATATGAGGAAACAGAGGGGAGTATGTGTGTAAAGTGATAAGTATGAGTGAAACGGTACAATGACCCTTCAAGGAGACCCCCCAATAGAAACCCTTTTCCCAAGGATGACCCACATACTAGGAAACCATGTCAACCGCCAAGGTGAAATCAGGTAAAAGGTATAATTTCCAAGCAAATGTTTCGTAATCCAGAAAGGACCCTTTGCAACATGCTCAAATTCTTCAATTACTAAAGTGATGCTTACAATGAGACTGGACTTGTTACCTCATGAATAAATACCTATTTTCTTTTCTGGTCTAGGCTAGTGTGACTGATGTTGCTATGTTGTTGACAATTAATGGTGATGTGTGGTGGAGAGGAGGGGCTCTATCTACTCAATGTGGGATCAGTTGGTCATCTGGCTCTCGGCACTCCATGTCTTCTACCTGCAAGCCTCGATAAATCATCTCCTTAGTTACCCCTAGGCTGGGGGGTAACGTAATGTATGCAACAACTAATTCTCTTAGAAATTTCCTTCCCATGCTTATGGTCATTATGATTTCATATATGGCAATGCCATATATTTAGTTATTCCCACTCACCAACATTAAATAGAATATATACATTAAAGGGAGTTGATCCGTCATATTTAGAGTTGAAGAGCACAGTATATTAAACATGTGACTAAAAATTGTGTCATTTAATGTATTAGCTACACCCCTAAGCAAATTGTCCAGTTAGTAGTGAATTCAATATAATAAGGTGTACTCTTATATGAACCCATCTTTTAATGTGTATTTCTACATTTAATTATGGAAAGAAACAAGAGAGTGGTTTCATATCAATTAGTTTATGTCATTGGTTTGGAATTCTGCATTATAAATATAATAGCGTCAGAAAATAAGGATATTGGGAATAGTAGGAGTGAATTCAACAGAATTAAACTTATTCCAAAGTTTACTAAGATAAATTTAAAATACATAACTAGAATTATTTGCAATGACAAAGACTTCCAAGCTCTGAAGATGCACATGTGAAACTCATTGGTAGTCAAGAGTTTTCAAATAGGGTATAATTGAAATCCAACCAAAACACTCCATTTTATCCAAATGTTGTGTTTCATAGCTTGTGCATGGGATTTTTCTTGAAATCTATATTTAGCAACCCTGAGTCTTGATTTGATTATCAAAGACATGGCTTGGGTTTAGTTGATGAAGTATTCAACCGAGGCATTATGGAAATGGCATAAGGGTCTTGAAAGCCTATCATTAGGCTTATTTCAATGAGAAATTGACCTAATTGCAGGTGGAATCTGAATAGGATATTGTAGAACAAAACCCCCATTTAAAGGAATATTTGTAGGCTTCATGTATAATGTTTTTTTTTTAAATCTACAACAGAGCTCCAATTTCTAGTTTTTTGAACATGTTAGGACTTGTGCTTCATTAATATGAGGACATATAAGACATGACAAAGGGTCTTACAATCTCATCCTAATGTCTCTTCCAAGAAGAGCCTAACCTAGCTGATTTTACAATCTATTGTCTTTCAAGCTATTTAGCTTCTACTACTAGGAAAGTATCGGATGAAAGTGATATCCCAGCATAAGACAACAAAATAATTGTCCTTGGTCACCCTATCCCCCCACCATTGAAATAGAAATGGAAATTATTGACCATATGTGCATCCATGCACTTGTTTTGCATATAGCAGATTGTTGGATCATTGCAATTACAAGGTTGTTCATCCAAGTTTCTTAAGGATTTTATGTAAGTAGTAGATTTCCTAGAAATAAAATTAAAAGAATCTTGCGGACTTGCTACAAACCTCAAACTTGAAGTTTGATAGTTTCTAGCCTTACAATACCAATTATATGATGATTCACTCAGGTTGCCTAAGAATGTTTTTCGAGAGTAATATATTTTTGAGAAATAAAATCAAAAGCATCATGTGACATTGTTACATACCTCAAACTCAATATTTAATAGTTTATAGCCTTAATTTTTAATGCTCAATGGATGATTCCCAAAGTTGAATAAATATATTCTATTGAAGCAATGTTTCCCAGAGTTGAAAAGGTAGAAAATGAGTGCAATGTTGTTAGGGAGAGAATGCTTCATTCTTCCACAACATTTATTTAGTAACAAAATTTTCAATAAATAGTTATACATCTACACAAAGTGCATTTAATTCAAATTTGTGTTCTTCTAGTTGCAAATATTCAGAAAAGCTTTCAAAATTTGGAGATTTCCTCAAGAATTCCTTTAATAAAAACTACTTCTTTAATATAGATGTGCATGCAAGCTTGTGATATAAACATTTTAAGTTACAAATATAGAAGCTTAAGTTTCATTTCTTAGTTTAAACTAGAGAACTTATAATCGACAAATCGCGTTGCATTTACAACATATGAAAGCACAAATTGGATAGAGGTAAAGAAAACTAAATACTTAAAAAACACAATGGATTAGACACAAAATGTCTTTGTTGACATAATTGTACTTACAATCGTATGTGATAAACATATTCAATACTCAAAATGACTACTCTGGAGTCTCAAAATTTAAATACTTCAAACAAATTATCAACGAAAGAAAATACATTGGAAAGCATAATGGATTGTGCACTAAATGTCTTCACCTACAAAAATGTACCTGTATGCTTATGTGATTAACATTTCAACATTTAATAGATGAATTTTGACTATAATCAACTTGTAGCATACACATTAGCTGTGTAATTATAGGTGTTATCACCAAAAAATTGCTCAACAAGCTATATAGGTGATCACAAGAGAAGTCATCAATTTAATCAACCAAATGGCATACTCTCTGCATTAACAAGACTTATTTAGCAAAGAAAAAAACTACGGAAAGTGTGTCTTTGTGAATCTGCACGACATTCCAAAACACATTTAGTGTCATTCACATGTGTCAGTGTGGTCTAACAAAGAAAATTATATGTCATTCACACACTTCAGCATGATTGTCGCCTTCAAAACTCATGCAGATCTAATATATGACACATTAATGAGGCCATTTGAATCTCACAAAAGCTCAATTCAGGTGTACTTGAAGGGGATGACTCTTTAGCTCTAAAAGTATCTCCATGACCACTCAAATTGTATATAGGATTCACCCCTATTAGGGATCCCCTTTCACACTTGGATCTAGAAAAATAAAGACTTGAAGAAAGGCTATATAATAAAGCCATGAGTATGCATTTGAGAAGAAGTAATAAATTTATTTTATGTTGTTGGTTTGAGCTCAGAGAGTTCTTTTAGAGTGCACAAAACACAATAAACTTAGTGGTACTCATTTCACTACTTGGATGTGCCCCCTCCCCCATAATGAACTCATTATTCCACTAGGTGAAATTACATGCACCTCAACATCATTTGTTAACCCTCAAGTGGGTAACCTCGCCTCCAAACCAATCTACTTCATGACTAAGACCTAGTCATGTAGACTTGGGGGCACCCCTTCCACCTCCAATTATCATTAGACCTTATCCTTGTAAGGAAATTGGAAGTGTATAACCACACCCATCACATGCAATCACCTTTGATTGGGACCAACTTATCCAAGAACGACTATCATATTCTACCTGTTTCAAATATAGGTCATCGTTAAAGAATTTATGATTTATTAGTGTATTATAAATGATGGGGCATCCTCATGTATTATTTCCTCCTCATCTTGGAAACAACTAGGYTCCCCTACAATTGTTCCATCGGTGACTGAGTTAATACCCTTTGATGGTAGACTTCCCTGCCCCTTGGGGATGTTACCTAATGTCCCCATTGAGTGAGGAGGTAAGATGGTTTTGATCAATGTTGCTATCATGACTGGTTTTGGTGAATTACAATATTCTCCCGGGTTGTGATTTCATCTATGCCATGAATGTTGTGGTTTCTTCAGTCTTTTGAGTCATGATATATCCACATGAGGGACGCATCATCACCATTGATCAACTCTTCCATTGTTATTCTAACTCACATGCTTCTCATAACATAATCTCACCTTATGTTGTTCATGTCGAGTCTATGCACTATGTGTCCATTGCCACTAGTCATGCAACATCCACTCCCCTTAAAAATGAGCCCATGGCTCTTGAACCACCCCCTCACCACTTGGTCTTGGAGGATGGGTGGATTCATCCATCCTTGGGGAAATCAATGCATGTTTCTTCCCCCAATCCTAGAAGTAACCATGACCTCTCAACTACTCTCTTCCTAGAGGAAAAGGAATTCTTTGAGGCCACCACTTCTTTCACTAATCTTAGTGATAACCTCCATCTAGGTTCTCCTATCGACTGCTTGTAGGGTCCTAACAACTCAATTGGTGCACCCACTAATATTATCTCCCTTAACGAGGTCAATAATACCTCTCAAATAATATCATCTCATAGGGATTCCATAGACTCCAATTCCATAGTGACCAATCATGGCCACATAGGAGATGTTTCCAAACAATTTAAAGTCCCAACCCCCCCTGGATATTACACAAACTAGTGGATCTAATACACTATTTCAAATCCTATTGTGTATATGTTTGGCCTTAAGCTTTCTATTGTTATACTTTGGTCTGTCACCTTGAGTATTTGGAAACAACCCTTCCCCCAATCCTCATATAACAATACAAAGGGTAGTACCACTTTCCACTTTGGTTCCATGAGACCTAGCTCTCAACACAACACCATCCCACAGTATACACTTTGTGGGGACCATTATAGCACCATGTTGTGTCTCATGCCCCTATACATTATGATTACAAGCCACATGGCCTAGTCAAAATGATTCACCAAGATAGTTTCATTACTTCTTGTGGTGAGACCCCTTATCCTCGGTCATTTTTAGATACCTTCCATAAGGGAAATGAGGCCTCCCTCATAGATTTCCTTTTTTAGGAAACCATGGTTCCCTATCCTCCTTCAAGGAGTGCCTTTTATGAGAACCCATAGTTCCTTAGCCTCCTTCAGGCATTTCCTTTTCCAGGAACCCATGGTTCCTCGACTTCCTTTAGGGAGTGCCTTTTCTAGGAACCCATGGTTCCTTGGCCTCCTTCAAGGAGTTCCTTTTTCGAGAACCCATGATTCCTTGGTCTCCTTTATAGAATGCATTTTTCGAGAACCCATGGTTCCCCGACCTCCCTTAGAGAGTGCCGTTTTCAAGAATCCATGGTTCCTCGACCTCCTTCGGGGAGTGCCTTTTATGAAACCCATGATTCCATGACCTCCTTCAGGGAGTACCTTTTCCAGGAACCCATGGTTCCCTGGCCTCCTTTAGGAAGTGTCTTTTCTAGAAACCCATGGTTCCCTGGCCTCCTTCAAGAAGTGTCTTTCCTAAGAACCCGTGATTCTTTGGCCTCTTCAGGGAGTGCCTTTTTCGGGAACCCATGGTTCCTTATCCTCCCTTAGAGAGTGCCTTTTTCAGGAACCTGTGGTTCCTTGGCCTCCTTCAGGGAGATCCTTTTCTGAGAACCCATGGTTCTATGGCCTCATTTAGGGGGTGATGTTTTTTGGAACCCATCATTCCCTAGCCTCCTTCAAGGGGTTTCTTTTCCAGGAACCCATGGTTCCTTGGCCTCCTTCAAGGGGTGTCCTTTTCAATAACTCATCATTCCCCAACCTCCTTCAGGGAGTGCCTTGTTCTATAAATTCATTGTTCCCTAGCCTCCTTTAGGAAGTTCTTCTTTTGGGGACTCATCATTCCCTGGCTTCCCTTAGGATGGCCTTGTTTAGGAACCCATCATTCCCTAGCCTCTTGCAAGTTAAATTAGATGATAATAAATCTGATACATTTATTCATCAATCCAAGTTTGTAAACTTATGAAGTGTCAAGCACAATATATGCAGAGTTGAGTCTTAAAGGTTTCAAAATATTTTAAATTGTCACATCACAATACAGAAAATAAATTAAACACACATAGAACTAATTACATGCAGACAAGATTATATTGCATGGGCAGATATTCAGTGAGGAACTAAATGACATGTATGTGTAGTAATGCAGATCTTAACAATTTATTGTTCAGAGGGTACTTCGTTCATGTTCATAACCAAGGTACTAATAATGAAGCATGTTGATATTAAATCTACATAAAACTAGCTCTCAAACCACACCGACATTCAAGAAAATTGAAATCAAATTAACTAAACATGCCACACTGCATCCATCATTGAATATTTATTACTCTATATCCATCATGGTTGTAAATGAAGTTGTGTTTAATCGAAATTTTCTACAACAATGCTTAGTTTGGTATATATAGAATCCAATGAATGAATATTAAAGAGAGAAATGAAATCAAATGCAAACATGAAACACACCACACTTGCATAAAGGAAAATACTACCATGATCCATTTTGAGTAAGCTCAATTCTCCCAAGAACAAGGTAGCAAAATACTCTAGAACATTATAAACTATATCAAATCATAAAACACAATGAAACTATAAACTTACAATCCATATGGAAGAAATTCTCAAGATGTTTTAGTCACTCCATCATAAGTTGGACATATGCTCCAAGAGTCCCCTCCTTTGGAATGCAGGAGGTATTCTTATTTATACATAAAAAAAAATTGAGAATAAGATAGGCAACTAATAAATTCATATCCACTTTTCTCTCATGTGGTTACAACCAATTTTATAATAATTAGAAGATAATTATCTCTACAAATCCTCTCACAAATCTCTAAGATATTTAATAAGAAATCTGATCAAAACTTCCATGATTCTTCTCCATAAAATATGCTTTGAGTGATTATCCCAAATATTTCTCAAATCTTCAAAGGTTGAGGATGAAATTTTAATTTGAGGTTAAGTGGTAAAATTTGGCATTGTTGGAATCTTCAAATATACCTGTAAACATCACCAAACTCACCCAAATTTCAAGGTTAAGTGAAACAATGTTATTTTTCTAATATTTAATCATAAATTCACTTAAAATGATAAAATAAATTCATTTGAAAATATTGAACCTAATCCCACATAAAAATATAAAATTGGAGTGAAACGTGATTACAAGAAAGCAAGAAATGATTAAAAGTGAAGGGAAAGGTCTGAAAGATGATAAAAAGGATGGCAATTTCGTGACTCAACACCTCCTTCAGAAAGTACCTTTTTCTACGAACTCATTGTTCCTTGGCCTCCTTCAGGGGGCACCCAAAATTTCATCGAGGGACCATTTTTAATGTCAATGTTAAAAGAATAGGTATGCTTGCTCACTTTCATTCCATCAAATTTCCGCAACATGTTATTTACTATCAAGTGTTTTTCACTTCGGGTGTTTGGTTTTTGTGTGTAGATACTCATCAACAAGCTCATAACACTTACAATTTTGGTCATCTCATGGCCCTTTCAGGTATATGTTTCAAAATTAGAATGTAGTCACTCCCTCTGCAACCATTTACATTTTCCAGTATCACCCTTCGACATATGCCTCTAGGTTCACAATATCATATACCACAACAATTTCACCCAGTTCCACTTGCATTTAGATGTTGTGAGACRATAGTTTTTCCTACATCCATGGGTTGTCTCACGACTTTTTATCCCTTAGGAAAAATGACACCCATGTTTTTTTCATCCCACAAACATGGGAATCCATATAGTTCATACGTCTGAGAATGAACCTCATTCTCCTTCTCAATCATATTTCTAGCTCACACTCCTTTGGACTCTCATATCATTATACAATTTGATTGATTCTGTTGAATGCAGTCCTGCATTATCATTGGCCCCTCATCTCCTCCAAGATCAGTTTCCCATTTATAGTCCAATCCCCCATCACATCACCCACACAGAGACCCACCCTTGGGGCCCCACCCTACGTATTGTTTCAAAATATTGTGCCTCCATAGACCAAGCCATTTGTTCACTAGGACACCCATATTTTCACATACACATTCAACCCAAACCATTTCTTATTCATTTGGTAAGTGTATAAAGTACCTTTTGATTTCTAGCAAATAGACTTAGGTCATCATTTCTAATGGCGCCATTTTTAACCCAGTGACAACCCTTGTCTCCCTTGGTTGGGGAATTCATCTTAAACAATCTTTGTTTGCAAATATCCATCTCACTAGCCAAACCTTGATTATCCCAGAACCCTCTTTCAAGATATCTAATTTTTCACCTATAAACCACCCATTTTGTAGCCTCGACACCTTCAAACATCAATCAACAAAACTTAGCCAATATATGACTATCCTCCTGACATTAGATTAGTTTTTATGATTGTTACCATTTCCCGCCATCGCTAATGCTCCAACCAAGGAAAGTTTTTGAGTATCATTTATTCCTGACCTCGTCCATTTTTACATGAAAGTCAACCCCCTTACAAGTCAATACCTAATACCATATTGATCGGTTGATTTCAAGGAGCACTTTGCACCTTACAGTCACGACTCTCTTCTTTCCAACCTCAACAACAGTTTCCAGTAGGGTTGTAGTATCTTGGCTCTCATTACTCTACAGATGATAAGCTTCAGATAGGACACATAGATTCTTCACTGATATTTTCTTCTGTTGAACCCCTTCATATTTGAAACCAACATATTTCCGTATTATGATGGGTCTTACTTTGCAACATTCACAGTTTTCAGTACTAGCATAAGACCCCTAAACTTGACATTCCCTCAGTGCCTTTGAGACTTCAACAACTAGCACAGTTGTTCACTTCAAGTTTCAGGGAAAGTTCTCATTTTAGAACCATCATTTGACGTTATTGATGCCACCAAGGGTGTTGCATATCTCTACTCCATTAATCTTTCAGTTATAGTTATCATTGTAAATTATTTCTAGTTTTAGCACAAGAATGGGGCATGCATGCCTCATTTGTATAAATATCCTTAGTCTTTTTTGGGGTAGTATTTTTACAAGTGGATCTCTCCTCCTCCCTACAAAGGACAGTCCTTGGTTCTAATGAACCTTTCTCTATCTCTCTATACAATAAGTCACTACACCAAGAAAAAGAAATAATTATGTATTTTGACTATATGTTTTCTACTAACCTCACACATCAGGGGGCATCTGTTATCACCAAAAAAACGCTCAACAATCTATACATGTGACCGCTAGAGAAATCATTAGTTTAATGCACCAAATGACATAGTCTCAGCATTAACAAGCCTTATTGAGTAAAGAAAAAAACTATGGAAAGTGTGTCTTTATGAATCCAATGACCTTCCAAAACACATCCAGTGCCATTCACGCACGTCAACACGGTCTAACAAAGAAAAGTTTGTGCCATTCACGCACTTTAGTGCTATTGTTTCCATCAAAGCTCACGTGGATCTGACAAACTATGCGTTAATGATTTTGTTTGGATCTCACATAACCTCAATTCAGGTGTACCTGAAGGGGACGACTCTTCGGCTCTAAAAGTAGCTCCAAGACCACTCAAATTGTTGGGGATCCACCCCTATGAGGGATCCCCTTTCACACTTGGAGATAGACAAATAAAGAGTTTAAGAAAGGCTATATAAGAAATATGTGAGTATGAATTTGAGAAGAAGCATTCAGTGTATTGTTATGCTTTTTGTTTGAGCTCAGGGAATCCTCTTTTCTCTTAAGTTCACTCACACCTTCATAACTAATCTTGTTTGATGTACCAAACCTCTCTCCTCTTGAGAGCTTGGGTGCATTTCTTCACACCATATTACTTTTTCTTGAGAAAGAGATAAGAAAAGGTTCTAGTGGGAACAAAAAGGACCCTCCGAAGGAGGAGTAGGAGAGCCCATTTGTGTTCATACTTCCCTCTCATGTGTTATCAATTAAAACTTTCTCCATTGGTAACCACTCTTGATCTTATTAGTTTTTTTAGCTCTTGTGTTTTATGTTTCATGCATCTATTTCTTTATCTTTATTTATGTTACATATTGTTATGGTTCACTAACCCTCTAACTCTACTAACTATGGTGTTGATACTGCCTACATTAGCACTCAAGGGTTGTTATTTGCTCGCCCTTGTGACAAATTAGCTCGAACAACATGAATTAAATCCAAAAGATGAAGTGAAGTCAAAACCACCTCGCATTGCAAAGGATAAGTGCTTTAAATCATTTCAAATTTTAATCCTATTCCTGACAAAATTTAAAAATCCTATATCTCTTTTGGTTAGGGAGTATGTTGCATTTCTTCTGCATTGCATTTGATTAACACTCGGTACCATATCTAGCTTCAAAACCAACAAGAGTGAAGGCAAAAGGGGTAGGAGCAAACCATATTGACGAACATCATTGGATTGGATGTTATGCTAACAAATCAAAGATATATATTATATTTATTAGATAATGAATACAAGCATTACATAGGGTACAATTTTATTAGAGTTAAAGGAGTATGCATTCATATATTATAAATATGATATTATAATTATGTTGTAGGCGTTCTTTTTCTGGAAAGGATCTAGCAGATGATTCTCTATATATTTTCATCCATTCGATTAAACCAAATCTAGCCATCCAATTATTTTATTCAATGTAGCACATGACGATGAAAAGGTGGTTAAGAACAATGTTTTGTGATATGTGGAGGACTTAAAACACACTTCTCATGCAATTTTTGTAAGAGACACCACTCACCATTGATTCTTCACTTGCCAGTTTGCTATATGAAGGTTAAGGCTTCTTAGCTCCACCATAGGTCCTTTTCTATGGCGTGAAGGATATGATGCCCTCTCACCTTGAGAATGGAAAATGGATAGAGGTTGCTTTGAATGTCAGTGAAATGCAAGCACGAGTTTTTGAACCAGGTTTATTTTGCAGAGGTGTGAAATTACTATTAATACATGAATGTTACACAAAACTTGTTTGAACATTGTAGAATGCACTAGTTAATATACTTTTACATCGGGACAATTAACTACATAAAAGAAAAGAGGTAAGATCTATGGTTACTTTTTCCTTCCAACTTTACATGTATTTCCATAACCACATATTTTTACAAAAAGACTAGATAGCTTTAAAATTCCTCATGGAATCAATCTGCTTCAAAACATTCCAACTAATCTAACACGAAGCATCCCAAAGAAGATAAATTCATATCTGATTTCAATCTTATGCAAAAATATACATTTAAGCGATGTGACTCCAATATATATATTTATTAATAAAAAAATTAATTTTAATAAAAAATTAATTTAATATATATATATATTTTTTTTTAAATAAAAAATTATATATGTAAATTTAAAATATTTAATAAATATTTTTAGTTTTAGTAAAACATGAATTTAATATATGTTTAAAATTTTTGAAAGTTTTCCCAAAAATGGTTAACGAATACGAAGTCAATGCACGTTGACTTCGTACCGAAAACTATAATGACAAATAGAGGCGAGAGACTAAAAAGAATGGATAGATATTATGAAGAATGAGCGACTAAGCATATAGAATGGTTGATGTAATATGTTCTGAATAAGTAAATAATTACAATCAGATTCACATGGATATTTTTATATTAAAATTTGAAAAAATGTTTTTTATTATTTTGTTGACGTCATCTTCACTCCAAAGTAATACAATTTTTTTTTGCACATTTTCTTTTTCAAACGGAGCTTGTGGTTGTACCAAATAATTGTTATAATTTATTTGATTTGGTAGTTTTCAATTTCAAATGGAAGCCAATGGGTACAATTGTCGGGGATTTTATTAGAGAAAGTAAGTGGTGAGAATCTTTTCCAAATATGTGGTTATTTTATTAGAAAAAGCAAGTTGTCAAAGTCTTTTTACTCAAGGAAGTACTTGGTCATCAGTTTCAAAATGTTTTATGTTATTTTTATATTAATAAATTATAAAACTATTTCAATTAAACTAAATTACATTATTAGTTTATTAAAATTCAAAGTATATGTTTCAAAATGTATTTAAAAGAGATTTTGATTTCTCAAAATCAATCAAACTATTCATAAGAAAATAAATTCATAGAAACTTATGTGGAAATAGTTTTTTTTTTATTTGAATTTTGCATTAGAAAAGCTTTTCACCCGTGATCTGGATTATTTTCGGTACGAAATGAGAGCAGAGATATAACACAGAAATATTCAGAGATATTGCAAGAGAGATAACAATATAACAAAGATATAGCGGAAATATAACAAGAGTCACAGATATACAGTAATACACGATTTCTATTAATGAAATAAATGTACAGAGACTATAAAAGTATAGAGCGAAAGACTCGCTAGAATGGTGGTAGCTTATCTCTGAGAAGAGATGTGACGGCTACTCACATTCGCAAGAAGATGATTATTACAATGAGGCTCTGAAGGCCCTTTTACAATAAACGGGAATGCCAAAAGTCCTAAACATCCAAAAACCTAACCCTAGGAGATGAAGCGCCAAAAGTCATGTGGGCCCCGTTTGGGTAAGTGAGTACATCAACTTCCCGGGGTCGTAACTTTTGCATACGATCTCTGTTTTAGGCGTGTGATAGCTCGTTGGAAAGATCTATCCGAGGCCTACAACACTTGAGACAAAATAGCATCATAGATTGAATTTTGCAAGAGAAACATACCCAAAAAAACATCGTTTAGGGCCTCAAAATGGCCCCGGAAGTTTAGGACCCGAAAAAACTGTTAAAAATAGTAAATTGCCAAAATTGCCAGAAAGTTGTTTTGAGCCATTTGGAAAAGGTGGGTGGCCACCGATATCCACCTGTATCAATCCTCCCTCCTTAGGAAGCAATGGTCTCCATTGTGTTGAGTTCCCGGGGTAGAGGGAAAAGCATTTGTTGAATCTGCATCTTGGTGAGTTGCTTGTCTTGCTGGAGACGTCGCGTTGCTCAGTTTGTGGAAATATGTCACGAACCTGTTGCGGTTGAGGCTGCTCAATAAGTCGAGATACATGAGAGGACGATGTGCAGAAGGAATCTTTGCACTTTGCTGCAGCCTTGTCGACCTGCTTCTGTTGGATAGAAGATGCTTGGGGCAAGGCTGTAGTGGTTGCAGTGTCCTTTTCTTCTCCTTTTGAACAGATTGTGAAGAAGCTGAATTTTGCAGTATGAGATACTACCTTGCGACACTTTTTAGGTTGAAAAGTAGTCGGAACTACCTCTGGTATTCTATAGAGATGACCCCCCAAAGTAACAATGACACTACGGGGTCGAGACTCATAAACAGCATGGCGTCTCCACATATATGGTTGGCCCAAG
>SNQJ01S0002683.1:5494-24625 GCA_010110895.2 Picea sitchensis
TAGATCTTGAGAAGTTGCACCGGAGTTAAACCCTAGTGTGCAGAGAAGGAATCCTAGCCGTTGATCTTGGCAGGACACATGTCAGCATCCCAGAGAAGTCATCGGGATATTAGGGTCATCGGGGTTTTGTTAAGGCCGGGAATCGAGACCTTGTGATTCTCGAAATCCCGAGAAGGAATCCTAGCCGCTGATCTTGGTAGGATGCATGTCAGCATTCTGGGAAGTCGTCGGGACTTTGGAAGCGTCGGGGTTTCACAGGCAAAAGAGAACTGAGACCCTTTTGAGTCTCGAAACTCCGATAGAGAATCTCAGCCGTTGATCTCAGCCAGAACACGTGGCAAGAGATCCCGAAGATTCGTGAATCGAGGAGTCGGAGTTCCTGAGAGAAAGGGAAACAGGACTTCGAAAGTCTCGAAATGCCGAGAAGGGATCCTAGCCGTTGATCTCGACAGGACACGCGTCATACATCAGGGCAGGAGTCGGGATTTAACCCATCGGGGTTTCCAAGAGTGAAGAGATTGTTGCATCAGGATTCGCGATCTGCGAAATCCCGATAAGCTCAGCAGCGTCCATCAGCAGGGACATGTGTTGGAAGATCCGAGGAAGTCGCAAATCGGAGAATCGGGGTTCTCGGAGGCAAGAACCTCTTGCATGTTGGAATCACGATTCGCAATATCCCGATGGGAGTTTTAAACCGTCCATCTGTAGGGACACGTGTCAGAGGATCCCTAGAGGTCGGGGTTCGGCATTTCGAGATTTCCAAAGACAAAGGAATTGTTGCATTAGAAATCGTGATTCTGCGATATCCGACATAACGACGAGAAAGTGGTGACGTGGAGGAATAAGTTCTCACGTGCATCGGGGATCGGTATATCGGGGTTCTCGGTGACGAGAGAATTAGTGCCAGAGAAGTCACAAAATTCCAAAACACGACGACCCCACTGTAATAGTGTGGTAGTGGAGGACAGGTGTCAAAGGGTCAACCCTCGCCAGAGTCAACGCCAAGTGATCGGGGAAATCCAAGTGAAAACCCCGACGAGATAGGAGCCGTCCGTTCACACGGGACAGGTGTCAGGGATCGAATGAAAGTCGCAGATCGGGAAATCAGAGTTCTCAAGGTCATGAGAACTGAGATTTCGAAAGTCTCGAAATCCTGAGAGTTAATCTGAGCCGTCCATCTGGAAGAACGTGTGGCCAAGGATCGGGCACCGTCAGCACTTTTTTCATCGGGAAATCGGGAAACCCATAGACAAGTGATATGTGCGCTTTGATATCGCGATCCGCGAAAACCCGATCAGTGGGGAACAGCTGTCAGAACAGCAGAGGAGGAGGACAATGTCGTAGTGGAGGAAAACTGTCAACTAAACAGAGAATCGGGACTTCGACGATCGGGAATCCTGGGGGTGTATGCACGATTGTCGTTTGAAACCCCATAGCCCCGACGAGATAAGGTTGTGGTCATGGGAGTTGGTCATATGAGTGGGAGATGAACCAGGAAGGCTAGCATGTGACAGAGCGCATTGGGGATCGGAGAATCGCGAGTCCCGTGGAAATAAACATGGTGACATCGCAAACCCCGAAACTCCGACGGGAGCATATGATTGCGGTCATATAGGAACTAGTCACGTGGACTAGAGAGCCTATCCAGAGGGGGCTAAGACCAGGGAAGGAGCTCATCGTGAATCAGGGAATCGAGAGGATAGGGACTCTCAACGGAGGAAAGTCCGAAACCCCGAATCCCGATATTGAATCGGGGATGGGTAGCTCGCTAATACAACCCTTTTAAGGGGGATTTCTCATTTGTGGGAAATTAACCCAAAATTTTTAAATTACGATAGTGGGTGTGTTACAACTGGTTATGAAGGTGCATCAGAACTCAGTATCATTGAAGATTGCAACTGTGCACTTGGAGACTCCACTGTCTCGGATCCATTGTGTTAGTGTGACTACGTCTGGCCACACCTGGTGGCCCCTGGGAACACACAATGATCAGTTATGGTCTTTGATGGTGAACAAAGACCAGAAACACTCATGTTGCATATATTTCACCTGGCGACTCCATGATTAAAGAATCGATCGACGACTCCACTGGTTCGAAATGGAAAAAATCTTGGCTTGAAGATTTGCTCCCTTTAATTTCTCTGTTGTTCCTGGTTTTCCCAATGTTGTTCCTACTCCAAATGAATGGAATGATTATTTTCCTACATTTAGAGAGTGGAAAGATGAAAACCCTACTCTGCATCTCATTGAGTTTCATGAACTCATACATCAATGGGAGATACATCACGAGGATGTACTTATGAAGATGTTCATGTTCTCGTTAGCAAGGGATGCTCGTGAGTGGTATCATTCTTTAACCCCTGCTATAATTTCTTCACTGGGAGAATTTCATGCAGCTTTCAATGCTCATTTTCAGAAGTTTTATCCCTCTCAGTTAATTTTTCATAGTTGTTGTGAGGGATACAATGATTGTATTCAAGATATAGTTGCGTCTTACGTAGGCCATGAGGATGAGCCTGATGACTTGGATCAAAAATCAGTTATTTATCTTCCCTGTTCGTCTACATTAGGGGAAAGTTGTAAGGATGAGGACCAGGAGGAAGAACATGCTTTGAGTGAGTTGATGGTGTTGGTAAAGTATATATCTACAGATATAGAGGAGTTGACGGCAGATCGCGATTTTTTCCCTTTTGAGGAAGAGGTAGCGGATTTTCTAGTCTTAGGAGCAGAGGTTCTTGGCAGCCCTACTGAGGACAAGGATGAAGATTTCATAGCTGCAGAGGCCTGACATTCTGCTCCGGATGAGCCTGATGTTTTATCCTTTGATGATTATTTGGATGAGGAGCAGCAGAGTCCTGCATCACAATTTGTTGACCTGGGAAGCAACCATCATGTGTATGATAGCTATGAATCAAGTTCTAAGCTAGATATATAGGATTCCCAAGAAAATACAGTAGATCCCTATCCTCTATTCATTTACAAAAATTATCATGATAAAATCAGCCATCCTGGGCCTGCAGAAGACCAAGAACAAAATTTTCCCATGGGTCCCGTTTATTATGACTATGACTCTGATCCTTGGGAGATCCAAGAAGAAGAACCAGAGGAGTAGCAGAAGGGGCAGTTTATCTCTTGTCCAAAGCCTGTAAGTGAGCATCCATCACCTAAGATCAATCATCCTGCATCAAATTATCATCCTCTTGTGCCTACCAGTAATATTCATCCCTGTGTGAGCAGCTATGGAGCCAAGCAGGTTTTCCGCTATAAACTTTTTGGAGTATTCCACTCATTCTACGAGCATGTTAGTGAGTACTTCAATTGGAATTTTCTTCATAGCTTGGAGCCACCTAACTTTATCTTAACTTCAGTCCTTAGAGAAAAGCTGAAGGATGTAATCATCCTGCTGTCACAGTTGCATCATCTTCTACTGATCACTAATAGAGTAAAGGAGCTTCCATTTAGGAAGTTACTTGATTGGCTATGGTGGAAATTTTCTTTCACCTAGCACCATGTAAAAAATTAATTAGTTTAGGACTGTACATAAATAAGCTCCTTCAAGCATGTGTGTTTATTTTTGTTTTTTCTTATCAGCCTTATTTCCTCAGCAGGGTGTTTCGAGGTTGACTCCATACCCCAATGCAGAAGGAAACTGGAATTGAAAAGAGATCTTAGAGCCTTGCAGGGAGGATTCTATCCCCCATGGAGCCTAATGTTATCACATATTATTGTATGGGGTGTTTTTCTCGTTGGATTTGGCCTCTAGGTGACAAAATGCGAAGAAAAGGGGATAAAAACCCACTAAATTTTGTTTATCCTAAGTTTTATGCTCAAGCTCGTGGTTCTAAGGAGCACATAGATCTAGGCAGCTGAAATATGCATGCCCAGATCGACATTCATTGATCATATCGAGGCCTTAACATGCGCGGATGTTAAAATTCGAAGGATGGGTCGGGTTTGAAACCATGGATTCGTTGAGGAGCTACGTGTCAGTCGGAGAAGCATATTGGGCCCAAAAGTGGTGAAGAGTCAAACCACTTTTTGCAGCCCCGATATGCGCATGTGTGTATAATTCCCTATCCCATGTCGACAAGTGGTGGCTTCCCTATCACTTTCTCTCCCTCACACCTATCCTCCACTCACCATCCCACCTGTCGCATCTCCCCTTCTCATCTCCCTCCACCTGTACCACTTCACACTACGCCACTTACACCTATGTCAGGTCCCCGCTCCCTTACCTATCATCTCACGGCCTCCCCTCTGCCTCCTCATCATCTTCTTGCTCCACATCACCTTTGTCCCATTACACCTCAACTCCCGCTTGTGTCCCCCCCCACACTATCTTCAGTCTCCTTTTCCCATCTATGGTTGTCCACCTAGCCATCTCTCATCCGCTATTCCATGCCAAGCATGCCAATCACTTCATCAGTGTCTATGTCCATTGACAGGCCTCCTTGCAAGCATCCGACTTTGATCCAGATGGCAGAACACAGAGGCCGCCAAGTTCCATAGGTGCAGTGCTAAATTTGGCCTTTGTGATCCTGATAAAGAAGTTATTGAGGTTGGTTGGTGGTAGTTGAACATCATTTTCACCATAAATGGAAAGCCCAAGAAAGGACTGTCAGCAAGTTGGCTCAGCTACAAAACCTTCCTGAAACACGATTGCATCTCACAGAGCTCGCTTCTGACAGGATACTGCATGCACAGTCTGCCAGGAAGCATGCAGACATAATTCCTTCAATATAGAGACCCGAGCACGCTTTTGGGTCTGAATCAGAGTATATATGAGTCTTCCTCAACGTATTTGGTTGAGAAGAGCTCCCAATTTGTAATTTTGTCTCACCAGATTTTTTCTCTGGATATGTAATCGATTTGAGACTTTCATGTTAATAGAAGTCAGCTTCCCTCTTTCCATTTTGTCTGTAAAAGTTGTTTAAAACACTCGCGACTGGAGGATCTAGTCAAGGATCGTTATGTTGTTATGATGTAGGTTTGATCATGGTGGTAACGGGATCAGTTTTTTTCATTTCCCTGTGTATCTGTTTCCCTCTCACATGGAATCACTCAGGCATGGAGGATCTAGTCGAGTTGTTGCAGTTGCAGGATGATGGAGGTTTGATCATACTGTAGTTGTAATTGTGTCCCTTGTAGACATATTTCGGTGCCTGAATCTGATCTCAAGAATGCTCTTGAGATTGGGTTTTCTTCTTTAAGTTGTTGGAAAGCCTAATGCCCATAGCTATCTCCTTCACCCTTTCTCCTAAGTCTTCCCCCTTTCTCTCTTTAACTCAATTTACTAACTGAAGTTAATGTGACCCTCACTTCCCTGTGCATTTCCTGTCTAGTTCTGTGTTGAACATCTTTCATGTTGTTGAGTTTTGGCCATTGACCATCCACATTTAAAAAAACATCCACCCCAAACACTGATGGGTACTGGGCTTACCTCTGCTGCAATTCAGAGGTGATTTTGGTGCTAACAAGAAGAACCATTAATAAAGAAACATAATTTATAAATAAGACAAACCATGTAAGAAAATGGTATCCCAATTAGTTTCTTTTTCTATTCATTGTCTAATTATCTTATCCTAAGTTAAGGATGTAAAGTAATACAAATTTATTTAGTAAAACATTAAATTGAATTAATTATTTTCTCCCTATTCCATTAATCAATGAAAATGAATCCCCGAATGGGGTGACACATGGGTCACATGCGTCAATGGATGGGGTAATTACAAAGGCAGTTAAAGCCCCTTGCCGCCACCCTGCCCCCCTATCTAGTCACGATGACCAGCATGCCTGAGAGCCAAGCCTTAGTGCACCAAACCTTAATGAAATACCATTCTTGGCTCCTCAACTTCGGTACAATTTTGGAGATTTCCATTACACCTACACTAATGGATACCAGATCCATCAATGCATCCAGCCTCATGGTCTTTTCACAGTGCGATAAGTTTTATATGGGGCACCTAGGCCCAAATCTCAACATCATTTAGTTAATTCTACTCTGAGACTCAGCCTGCTTAGATGATATTTCTTCTTTCCTGGTGCTCTGTACATCCATCCCACGAGAACGAGGTAAGCCCCGATGAGGGCCAGCCTACTATCGCAAGTTTGGTTGGCACAACTTCCCAAGGCCTGCCTCTCAAGCTCTCACGCTAGGCAGAGACCATTCGGGCTCTTCGGTGAAGAACGGTTCTGTGTAGACTCCTTCAAAACGTTGGCCTTACCATGGCCCGAGACTCGCCAACCATCTGGGTTCCTCTAGGAAAAAATGGATAAATTAGTCTAATCAGGAGCCACGTCCTCCCAACACTGAGAGTCTCCAACGTGGATGCCCTATGGAAGAAGAATTTCCACCCAATTGGGTGGAATTCTTTCCCTTCCTATCTTCAAATGCCCTACAGAACTAGCCCGCCAAGTGCATCACCATTCCATTTTAGGAGTCAGTTGCAACAAGATTCATAGTATAAGAAGAAGCCTTACCTCTAGAGGACCACTTGGGCCACAACTCTGCGACCTCCATGGAAGAAGACCCCATCATGGAATCTGTTGTTGCCTATAACTCCGTCACTGCCACTTTGGAAGAAACTAGACCCAAGAGGACCATAGTTACCCACCACCAGAATCCTACAGACTCACGGAAGACCACCTGGTCTCAATATTTGAGATGAGAAGGGACCTGGTCGAGCAGTAGCACCACCATAGTTTCTTCAGCAAATGTCTGGATGTCCTATATGATTCCCTGTTAGGTGAGCCTAAGAGGAGTCACTTCCTGACGTGTTTCCATACCTTCAGCTCCAGACTTCATCAAGATGCATGCACGGGCTCGCCACATGCATAGAATTCTCACAGGTTTTTTTTTTGGTTTAATGGATAATTTTTTGTGAATTTTTCCTACACTAGTCTCTAGTTCAGGTCCAATAGTTTCAGGTCTGATAGACGGTCGGGGAACTCAATGCACCTCCTATTTTGGTTTCCACGATAGTGGAAGAACAGGTGGCAAGTCCCCTTGTTTGTATGTCGACAATTGTCTCTTTTTTTCTTTAAGCTTTGGAACTATGAACAATTTTCACGTCCATGCGTTCTAGTTTCCACCACGGTGGCACAACAACTGACATGCTATCATGTATCTTTGGACAAGTAAGTTTTATGCTATGGCAAGGTAATATATATTTTTATTTACAAAAAAGAAATAAATGAAAATGAAAGGTTGTGTTATTTATGTAGTAACACCTACTCTCAATGTAGCATATTTAAGAGGGAGAAAATAATCTATTACACTAGTATTCATGAAAAGTCCATCGCACATATTTATCTCATCCTTTCTCTTTTGTAGTTGTTACTAGAAATTCATGGGGATAAAATAAGGGGAAGAAAGTCTAATCTCGCTTTTCTTAACGAGAAGAAAAGTGATCATTAGTTCGATATATGGTTCCTCACCCAATTTCAATGAACTCTTGGTAGTTTCATATTTTTAAGTATGATTCTCATTGCACCATTTTAAGTTGTACAAAAAATAGTTATCACATTCTTTTAGACATAAAAGTTTTTCACAATGATTAATTCTATCAACTTAACAAGCCTTTTACAAGATTTGACATATCAACACTTGGAAGTTTATTTTTTGGCTATTTCACAAATCCCTTCTGGGAATTTGGTACTTGTTGGAGAAGTCACAATTATAGTAGAGTAATGGAAATGAAATACTATAATAATGAAATTCATATATATAAACCATTAAAAACTGTCAAAAACCATTTTGTTTGAGGAATCTCTAATGGATTATTTTCGATCATTAGATCACATTATTTGCTATTGGGTAAATTCATGGAGGTGGGTAACACTTTCATGACAATCGGATCTCCAAAATTCCGAAATCAACCGAACTAATATTTTTTTTCGGCGGAAATATTTTTCGACCAAACCTTTGAATGTCAAATCAAACGATACAGTGACGATGCCCTCGATTTTTGTGTAGAATTTTAGCCAAAAAAAAAAAATCATCCGATAACCTCTTTTCGGCTGAAAGATATTTTGGCCGAAAAAATGTTTATATATTTACTGCACATCATGATTGTTACTCTTTTTTGAGCTCTTGGAAAGTGTGAGTAGGTTCTTGGCGAGTGTTAGTGAGTGATAGTGAGTGATAGCTCTTGGCGTTGAGTGATATCCCTTGGCGTGGAGTGATAGCTCTTGGTGTGGAGTGATAGCTCTTGGCATGGTCATGTTGGCGGGCGGTCCTACGGGTGTATGGGCGGTCAAAGCTGCAGGTAGGCCTAAACTTATGGTTTAAATTTAAATTTAAATTTTATAAGTTTTAATTTTAATTGAATTAAAATTCCTATTGTCACTATGACTTGGACACAGGGGGCGAGCCCTGTGACCAAGCCATGGGAACGCCCACGGCTTGGCCACAGGGCTAGCCCCCCACAACCAAGTCACAACCCATAGACTATTTCTTGGCTGCAAGGGGGGCAGCCCTGTGACAAAGCCGCTAGTTAAATAATAGTTCTATGTTTTTCCATTATAGGCATTCTTTTCTAATTAGAACTGTAGGTCTTTAAACTAAAATTTCAGCTTTGTATTTTAACTGCATTTAACATGGTATGAGAACTATATTTAACATAATATGTATTATATCTAAAATTTTGAGAAAAGTGTTAGAAAAATTAAATCATATTTGTAATTTACAGGTTTAAGATAGAAAACTTGTAGTCTTTTAGATTTTTGTTTCCTAAGGATTTTCTTGAAAGGTTTTGGATTTTCCTTTCAGCCAAAAGGTGAAGAGTATCAGGCCATTCTGATCACCTACAAAACAGTTCAGACTCCATACAGATATGTGATAGCATCAAAGATCCACAAATAAGATGCAATGCCATTATAGTTGTTAGCATAGAGCCATTTAACCTCCAAGTTCAGAAAAAGAGGAAAAAATGTCAGATGTAAACTTGTGAGTATTTAAAATATTTGAGGTTAAACCATGAAAAAAGATGAAATATCCTTTTTCCAAGATTGTAAGAAAGGGATAAACATACCTGCAAAATAATTCCATTACAGTAACTAGCAAAGTTCCATTTAACTTCTAAGTCACAATGACAATACGAAATCGTGTGCATTTAGTGATCGCCCCAGTTGTAGTATTTACATTGTTGGTGCATGTGTTGTGTGTTACCTCTATTCCAAATTGTTGGTGGATGTGTTGTGTGTTACCTCTATTCCAAATTGTTGGTGGATAGGTAGCAATGAAATTGGACAAATTAGTAATGAAATTGGGAACCTGAAAACTCTCATACATAAAATATAATTAGAATCTAGCCAATATAAATATGAATTAAATTGTTATTAGTAATATCATTAAACCTACACTTTTGTAACTGCACTTATGTAACTGTTTTAAGGACGATGTGTAACTTCTATCTTGAGGATGCATAAAATTTATTTTCTAAAAAACATGCCCAATGTTCAATTAATGATCAATTAATATCATTAAATATTAAAGAGTATAGAGAGTTATAGAAATAACACCTAAAAATGTTGTAATCCATACTCCAACTGCCAGATATAGATAAGGCAATATATGTTGCATATCGACCACAATTTCATATTAATTAACCAGTAACAGATTAAATCTCAATAAAAGTAACCTGTTCTTTCACCTTATTCATTGTATGCACAAAATATCCATAGTTCAGAGCTGGAGGATCATATCCGAGAGTATTTCATTTTTGATCTCTTGGGGAAATACCATATTTTTATTCTACCAACCTCTGCGCCTTAGTTGTAGCTGGAACTGACTTGATCTCATCTTCTCCTTCTTACAAAGGATATCCCCAGATTCATAATTGTGAGTTCCTTTGTTAGATCTTATCTTTGATTGATCACCTGTTCATTTCCATATTAATTTCGACCTCTGTATGAAGTTACTGTCTGTTTCCCTTAAGGTCGGAACCCAAAATGTAAAATTCCTCCAATTTAAAAATAGTTCCCCCTTAAGATTTCTTATATAACCCAAGAGTCTTTATGTCAATCTTATAATTATGGTATGTATTGATTGATCTCCTTGTAGTTCTTTTATTTGGACATGTAAGATGACTTAAATAGTCTTTACATGTTATGTGTATATAATCCACTTTAATCCTTTTAAATGGGATATGTATAGTAGAGTGAGTCATTACATATTATTGTTGTGATATGATCTCTTATAGTCTTATGTACATGGATAAGACCGTTGGTATGAAATCTTATTAGTATTTAATTATAGAATATATTTTTAGATTTATGTTAGTTTTAGATTTGTTAATTAGTATTAATTTCATGGTATTGTGTAACATTTATATTTATGTTAATTTTAGATTTGTTAATTATTATTTATATTTTAGATTTTCTATGTGCGCATTTTTTCTGGTCTAGTTTATATTTAAAGAAACTATTTTTTTACTAGTTATAGTTCCAGTCTATTGTGAAACCATATAATTTATTAAGTGGTTTAATTCAAATAAATTTATGCATAGAAATAGATTCCGATATCTTGGTTATATGCAAATATTATCCAACGAAAATCATCTTTCTCTTTTTAATAAATAATATTTCTTGTGAATATAATACAAATGAATTTGTTCTTCTATTTGTTTTTCTCTAAATATAAATTTGTTCTTCTATTTCTTTAAATATAAATCTGTTCTTATATATATATATATATCTTAGTACAATTAGATCTAACTACATTGAATTATAAAACATTTACTGCCACTAAAAACAAATTATGCATCTCATTACAAGAATTATACAACATTTACAGTCACTAGAAAAAAACTATACATCTAAGTTTAACAATTGCATTGTAAATTGCATTGTAAATTGCAATCTTAGATTAATTACATTGAGTTGAATCTATCAATCAAAATTACAATTTAAACAACTAAAATTAACACTGAGAGATTCTTGGTCAATTAGATTTATACATATACAAAATTATTTGATAATTTGAGTGCCCAACAAATATACATATTCATTTGATCATTTGAGTGCTCAACAAATATACATATAACTGATGCACTTTATTGTCTATATTATAATATATAATGGAATATTTGTGAAATATACATACAATGGAATATTTTTTAAACATATATATTTATTTTATTTTTTAATAAATTTAAAAATAAAATACGAAAACAATTTTAAAATTACATGTTTATACGTTGAACAAATTATACACAAAAACAATAAATTTATAAACAATATGGATTTACTTAAAAATGTGAATTTGATATAGACATTAATAAATAATTTATAATCAATATGGATTTAGTGAATTTGATATAGACATTTAACAATCAAATATTAAGTTTTTAAATTTGATATAGATATTCAACAATCAAATATTAAGAATAGAGTAAGCATTTAAGTGATTATTTTGTGCCTGAGCAGTCGACTAGGAGCCGAATCGATTGTCTTCCACTCCGATGTTAAAGATTTAGATTCAAATGCCTTGTTTTTTTGTGCATAGATAATCTCTTATTAAAATTGGATGTGACTTGGCCACGGGGGGCAAGCCCTGTGTCCAATCCCTGGGAACGCCCACGGCTTGGCCACATGGTTGGCCCTCCACGGCCAAGTCACAGTCATTTCAAACGTTTTGTATTTTATAAAAATTTCATAAAAAATTCAAACTGTCCAACTTTTTATTTCAAATATTTTGTATTTTATAAAAATTTCATATCTTCAGGAATTCAATTTATAAATCCATTTTACATATGTAATATTAGAGCATCATAAGTTTTTTTTTCACATGGCAAAAACCAGATACACTGTTATTCTATTAGAATCAAGTGTTCTTTCAATTTTACCAAAATGATGTATATGATCGTAATGTCTAATATCTCCTCAAAATCTTGTTTTTGTTCTATACTTGAGATAGTTCTATATAGATGCTATTGACAACTGTCAATTACTTCACAAAACATATTCTTATGTATCAATCATTGAAAATGCAATCTTCCTTTGGAGACTTATATTCACTGTATAGCATCATTAGAAGATCATAAAACTTCCTGAGTTAACAACATTTTCTTTGAAGAATTCCTCATAATAAAAACAACCGAGTGGGCTAACCAAAATTTTCTTGTAGAGTTTATCTACTACTGAGTTGAATTCTCTATGGACATGCATGGATTGTATTTCTTCAAACCTCATCTTTAAACTTTAATTTTATCTTTCCAACTGTGTATATACATCAAATTCAAATTTGTCATATCATTAATCCAATCAATTGTGACTTTGGAGTCCCTAGCTACCATCATTTTCCTTATGGATAGTTTCTGTGCAAAAATAAGTAGTCCCCAAAGTCCTGAGATTTCAACCTTCATGTTATTATCCTTTCCTTCTGCAAAATAAGCTTTATAAACATGATGTGCACTTATTTTTATTTAGATTCCAACACCACAATTGTCATTCACAACTGCACCATCAAAGAAACCTATTGGTTTCTAATCAAAGAAAACTGGGTTTAGTATATAATCCACTTTTTCCTTTTCACCTGTACCTTTATATTATTTAATAACAAGTAGAATACTGGAGATAATTTTGTCAACCTCTCTTTTCCAATTTTCAAACAACATTTTATTCGTGTATTTCCATAGTCTCCAGCTAACCATAAAGGGGATAAATTTCAAACTTGGATATTTCGTAAACCAGTGAAATAAGTTTCTTTCTAGAGTAGTCTACCTCCATGCATCTGAGAAATTTAGGGATTTTAAAATTTATTTCCATATGTTTTATGTGACTTCACATTGTATTAGCAAGTGATCTGTTGTCTCATCGTCTTGAAAACATAAGTTGCAAACAACATGTCCAATTCCTCCCCTTTTCTTATAGTTTGCACCAGTGAGGATACTGTCTTTTAATCTTAACCACATGAAGAAAATAATTTTGCTTGGAATATTAACTTTCCAGATTGGTTTATACCACTAATTAAAAACACCATTATGTGAAGAATTTGCAATGCACTGATAAGTTAAATCTGCAGAAACTGATCCTACTGCCTTGTTCCATGAGAGAGAGCCATCGTGAGGTCCAATTGTTTATCCTTTTATCAACTTTCTCAATCAACCAATTCCAACCCCTTATTCTCTAACCATTAGGTTTTAAACAGAAACCTAAATATTTCATTATGTCCTCCATGTTAGTAACCAGAATGTTGTAAGCTTAAAATAGGCTTTGTTAAGGATGGAATCACCAGAATGTTGTAAGCTTAAAATAGGCTTTGTTAAGGATGGAATCAATGTTTTCCGATAAAAAAAATGATTTGTGACAATTAACCTCCATACCTGTTGCTGTACAAAAACAATGTTAGAATTGATTTTAAAGAAATAACTAGTCTTTATAATCCTCAGCTCCTGTGATTACTACATCATCTACAAAACTAGGTGTGTCAAGCAAAGTTGGAGGAGGAAAAATTTGATCCATGAACTGAACCTTTTACAACAGTGGAAATACAAGCCATAATCCACTGGGATATCTCCCATCTTAATCCAATCTTAACTAGCAACAATCTGAGAAAATTCCAGCTTACCTTATCATAAGTTTTTTTCAAATCCATCTTGAGAATAATAGTGTTGAGTTTCTTCGACTTGGCTGAGTGTAATCCTTCTTGTGCTATGCCAACAACATCGAAAATTAATAGGTTCTTTAAGAATCCAAACTGTTCATGTGAAATACATACTGACAACTTTGATTTAATCCTTGAAGCAATAATCTTGGAGATAACCTTGTAAACAAAATTGCATGCCACTTGGTATGGGGCTCCATGAGTTGACAAGCAACCCATTCGGGAAATCCTGAGCAGAGTCCCCAGCTTTATAATAATGCATGTCCTCTTCCGCAATCTAGGTAGATTTCTATAGCAAATAATTCCTGTAGCAAATCAAGGTACATTATAGGTTAAGTTATTGCCTTGCTTAGACAAAATATACTTGAAAGAAATCAAAATATATTTGAAATGGGAATGGGTAGTGGAGTTACGCATCACCCTATTATAATTGTGTCTAACATAAAGAACATTTCTATTAATTTTGTCTTATTTTTTTTTTATCTTTATTCATAAATTCTGTTGGTCGATTTTAAAGAAAATTTAATATGGTTAATTTCTTTAAATTCTGCTGAGCGATTTTAAAGAATGTTTAATATGGTTAATTTCTATATACAAACATTAATTTTAATATGGATAATAATATTGTATAAATGACATATTTATGAATATTATTAATTAATATTTACATATATATATTTTTTTTAAAAGTAGTGAGTTTGATAACCTTCATATAATTTAAAGAATTAGTATTCCATAAAGATATTCATTTTGTTTTGTTAATACTAGCCTAGATCCATCTTAACCTAGGATCTATTAAGTGTATAGAAGGATTACCTTTTTCGAGGTGCAAACCTTTGTTAGAGTGCAAAACTTGACTAAAGGTTTGCATCTAGAGAGATTTGATCCCTCTCAACACTTATAGATTCGGGGTTAAGATGAATCTAGGTTGGTTCCAGTCATGGGTGCTCACACAAAATTTGTAGATCATCAACATTATGTATATGTCTAAGATTAATGAGTATGAATCATAAGTATACTTCAAGAGTTACATGGGAAATTTGTTGAATAGAAATAAAGTAACAATGTTGAATGACTAAAAATGTGAATAATAAGAATGTCGTAAATTACAAATATTTACATTGTGATCAATCTCAATATTTGTTCTTCTACTTTTCTTACAGCCACACTTACTAGTGTTGTCATCTTTTCATATATTTCATACGAAAAGGGATGTTGAAATCGTAGACCATCCAAATCCTTAGCTCTAGATATTGCAACAAATGTCATACATTGTCTCTCTTGCTTCCAAATATTAATAGTATTTTGTTGCTATGTCAATCCCTGTGACTTATGGATTGTTAAACCCCAAGCAAGTTTCAGTGGAAGTTGTTTTTTGTCACCTCTGTCAATAGGTGTAATAGGAACTGTTTGAGACAATGATTCATCTCATGGTTCTCCCACATAATTATCAAATCTTATGAAAACATATGTGGGTGGGTCAAGGGGTAAAATTCAAGGGTTATACACAATTTTTTCTACAACTCCAAGAGCACCATTGACAAGTCACGCATCAGTCCATATGTTTGATGTATAAGCATAACCAAGCTCCAACTGTGATAAGTAACACAAGTTCCATGTCTTCCTCATCTGTTTCCAGAGAGTTTTTGTTTTTTGCTCGTGTAACAATACTGGTTGCAATGGGACAATTAAGGTTTCTTAAACAATGCTTATTATGATCTCGTACATCGTCATTTCTCACAAACAAATGTATTTCCTTATCAAATTAATCTTTTGTGGAAGCATACAAGCAAGTATATGTATGTGTCATAAGTAACTTCCAGTCTTTTATAATTGGCATTGCATCTCTCAGGCCAGATAGGGCATAACTCCACATGAACGTCTTTGGAATTAAGATAATAGGTGTATATATACAAAAACAAATGGATTTTGGTCTTCCCCAATGGGTGACCATTCCTATCACCTATGATGCTTTGTATTTACATTACTGTTACAATTAACACAACCTCAAAGGATTAAGTGTCCAACATTCTCCCCCTTAATCTGGAGGGGTGTGTATGAGTCCAAGCATCATTCTAAACTTCTCAAATTTTTATTTTCCAAGCACTTTGGTGAATATGTCTGCAATTTTCTCATTTGTGGAATAATGTCTTAAGTGAATAGTCTTGTCCTTTACATGATATGGAATCAAGTGATACTTTGTGTTGATGTGCCTTGTTTGATCATGGAATCTGGTATTCTTGGCAAACTTGATTGCATAAGTGTTGTCAACTAGGAGATGAGTATAATTCACTTGTTTCTTCTACAAATCTTCAAGTATTTTCTTGAGCCACACAGTCTCCTTCGTCACTTCTGCAGTTTCCACATATTCCGCCTCTGTTGTGGAATCTGTTGGGATTGACTGTTTGCGTGATCTCCAGGAGACAGTTGTTGATCCAAGATTAATGAAAAATCCTGAAGTTGATACTCCATTTTCCTTATCTATGTCAAAGTCTGAATCAAAATATCTGATCAGGTTGAAGTAATCCACCTTAGAGTACCCGAGTCCAAAATCTTGAGTTCCTTTCAAGTATTTCAGAACTCTTTTTGCAGCAGACCAATGTCCTTCACAAGGCTTCTACATGAACTTGGAGAGAATGCCAACAACAAATGAAATGTTTGGTCTGGTAGTAGTAAGATAAGACTTCCCATAAGATGTCCATATTTGGTTGCATCCTCAAATTCATTCCCTTATATTAATGCGAGTTTCAAATTATGTTCCATTTGAGAACATGATTACACTCAACCATGCCAAACTTGTTCATTTGTTCTCCGATGTACTTCTTCTAGGAGATGAATATGTACTTTGGATTTTGTATCACTTCAATGCCCAAATAGTAGTGAAGATGTCATGAATTTGTCATCTCGAAGCATTTCTTCAACTCTTTCTTTATGGATGAAAGGTAGTTCTCATTGTTCCTTGTTATGAACAAATCATCTACATATACTACAAGATATATAACAATTTTTCCAACTTTCTTAACAAACAAAGTTACATCGTCAAAATTGAAATGCTTGAAATTTAGTTTCAGAAGATGCTAAATTAACTTTTCAGACCATGCTCGCGGTGATTGTTTCCAGCCATACAATGATTTGATGAGCTTGCATACCTTATGTTCTTGTCCCTTCATTGTGTTTTTACTTTTGCATGAATGATTTTTGTAATATCCTTAGCTGCTTATACCGTGATTTGTGTCTGAATGCGCAGATGTCATCATATTTACCAATATATTTTGTATTTGGGGATGGTGCTAGCCAACATACCCAGAACTTAACTTATGTAGCTTGGACCATCTACCATTCCGGCAAGTTGGTGAGCTCAGGAGAGACCTGTCTTGGACGTGCAACCAATAATGTTGCGAATATCATGTCGTTATTGGAATTTTGACTAAGGTCGTCTCCCTTGACATATATCAAATTATCATTAACCTTGATTCCCAACTTGTGGTCTGTTAACTTAATCACGTTTACTTCATACAAAATCCAATTTTTCTATGTCTATATTTGAGGGTTCACCGTCTCGAAAGGTTTTTAACTTATGTAGAATACCAACATATATCAAGAGAACTTAATACCATTACATATTCGTTAGCAAATTACATGTTAGATTGACATATTGCACACACACAAACACGCATATGGGTTTTGCCTTAGTTGCCTATGTTACAATGATGCGACGTTTTTTTTCTTTCTTTCTATGTTTTATGCTTTTGTGTTCTTGAATATTTATCTATGTGCAAGATGTCAATCTAACATGTAATTTGTTAACAAATCTGTAATGGTATTAAGTTCTCTTGGTATATTTATATATATATAGAAAAAGTGTGTTTTCATATAGTCCAAAACGTACATAGAGTGGCAAAATTTGGGCTACTATGCCCATACATCATCATGACAAGAATACATGAAACTCTACTCATTCCCATGTACTACGTTGTGCTCATGGTAGCACACTACAACTCTAGCTACTCATCTCAACAAATGGCTAAGACTCTCCGATACATCCATAGTGTGCCTTTGTAGGTGTAAAGGAACATCCCATAATATCATGGAGGGGAAACCCATGTTAAGCCCCCTAAGATTCCTTTCTGCTTCGCAAAGCCCTCCGGCTCTGCCACTTTCCTCCACTACTACCTGGGCACCGCCACTTTGTCCAAATGGTGGCATTCTAGCTGGACGAGCCATCCCTATGTTTGCATGATAAAAAACAAACATGAATAAATCCCTCTTCGTACAACAAAAAAATACATATATTATAAAAGAAAAATATATTTTTGCAAGGTCATGATCTCCCGTGCTTTACCTGATACATCCCATAGTTCCCCTTCAGGGAGCACTAGATCCTCACTTCCACTAAAATCAACCATGGCATAAGGGTAGTCCTCTATCATCATGATCTACCTCCACCATGCAAAGAAGACAACAATAAAATAAAAGGATGAGGGCTCATTCCCCAACCGAGGTGAAAGAATGGCCCAACTCTCCACATGGGGCTCAGATACAGGGTGCTCCATCAACATAATTTGTGGTTGCATATGTTGTACTCGTTCCAATAATAACGATACTAGGAAATATCCATATCCAAACTTCTTCGTTCCTGCTCTACATCTATAAATATGGTCCTTCACATTTACAAAAAATCATTCACACTAGTTAAATATCAGTGGCTCAAGGCACTGAACAACGTACACCATCTGTGATTTGGAAGAAATATGGGAAATAATGATCCTGCCAATTTAGTATATTTAAAAGGATAGCTCGTAGTGGGAGGTCCCTCACATCTTTAATGGAAATCCTTCCACTCTCCTTGTGTGATCCTAGAACTCAAAACTGTGCTATATACTCATATGTCTATTGTGGCGTGGTCTGATGGCCGGATAGAATGATGGTTGCCCCTCTCCTCGAGATCCCTGTCAGAAAATACACATCGTCAATGTCGATCTCCAACATGTGATATCCCACCTGGAAGGCCTTCTCATCAACATCCCACAATCCAATCAAATGCTCAAGGAGAAGTATTTCCTTTCGCATATTTTATATCTTGAATTATTTCAATAGCCACAGTTCCAGAGAGATTCCCTCACTTGAGGGTCATGCAAGGCAGACAAATCATCATTCTCATGCTCCTTTTCCTTCCATTCGATAATTTTGGTTGATTAAAACCCTACAAATCAACAATAAAAAGCATTAGCTAAAATCCCAACCAAAGAAAGTGCTTTTTCAGAGGTCAAAATGCAAAGAAAATTTTGAGTTTTATTCCTTGTGCCCCCCTACAAGCCTTTACAGAGCGATGGTGCCCCCATAATCATGGGCACCAGGGCACCAAGATCTAGGATGACGCCCCTCGTGATGCACTAGGGGAGAGCCACCCTAGTAGGGTGCATTAAAGGTCCTAAAATATCTCAAAACCATTGAAACAAGCATCAAAATGAAAGATAAAACCATGGAAAGTGAAGAGGAGGATTAGATCTCTAACCTAGTCTAGA
>SNQJ01S0002683.1:24675-63923 GCA_010110895.2 Picea sitchensis
CTTTGGATATAGGCACGATTTTATGGGACCAGTTGCAGTTGCTACAGTGTCATTCGCACTTTTGTTTGCACTCATTTTTGCCGTCAGCATCAAAACGCTCAATTTCCAAACGAGATAGCAAAACATTATATTTTGTTTGTTTGCTCACTTTGGAAACGAGAGAGCTAAAAAATTGTGGTATGTTTTGTGACACAACCAAAGTCAACATTGTATTATTGCATGTCATAGGCTTTAAATTCCTTCAATGATAAGTTCATTAGGATTTGGCAGGTTGAAAGTTTAAATTTTGTGTTAGTTAATGCTACATTGATCAAATATAGAGTGTGCACCTATAGATTGACCATACTCTAGATTCTACATTAATCATTCACAATCGTGTCATTTGTTTTCCATAAAGCATGACATGAATGTTATATTAATTATAGCTTCTATACCTTTAAATTTATAAGAAAAGTTTAATATGGTTAATTTCTATATACAAACATTAATTTTAATATGGATAATAATATTGTATAAATGACATATTTATGAATATTATTAATTAATATTTACATAATTTTTTTTAAAGTAGTGACATTGATAACTTTCATATAATTTAAAGAATTAGTATTCAATAAAGATATTCATTTTGTTTTGTTAATACTAGTCTAGATCCATCTTAACCTAGGATCCATTAAGTGTATAGAGGGATTACCTTTTTCGAGGTGCAAACCTTTGTTAGAGTGCAAAACTTGAAGAAAGGTTAAAGGTTTGCATCTAGAGAGATTTGATCCCTCTCAACACTTATAGATTCGGGGTTAAGATGAATCTAGGTTGGTTCCAGTCATGGGTGCTCACACAAAATTTGTAGATCATCAACATTATGTATATGTCTAAGATTAATGAGTATGAATCATAAGTATACTTCAAGAGTTACATAGAGAATTTGTTGAATAGAAATAAAGTAACAATGTTGAATGACGAAAAATGTGAATAATAAGAATGTCGTAAATTACAAATATTTACATTGTGATCAATCTCGATATTTCTTCTTCTACTTTTCTTATAGCCACACTTACTAGTGTTGTCATCTTTCCATATCTTTCATACGAAAAGGGATGTTGAAATCGTAGACCATCCAAATCCTTAGCTCTAGATATTGCAGTAAATGTCATACATGGTCTCTCTTGCTTCCAAATATTAATAGTATCTTGTTGCTATGTCAATCCTTGTGACTTAAGGATTGTTAAACCCCAAGCAAGTTTCAGTGGAAGTTGTTTTTTGTCACCTCTTTCAATAGGTGTAATAGGAACTGTTTGAGAGAATGGTTCATCTCATGGTTCTCCCACATAATTATCAAATCTTATGAAAACATATGTGGGTGGGTCAGGGGGTAAAATTCAAGGGTTATACACAATTTTTTCTACAACTCCAAGAGCACCATTGACAAGTCACGCATCCGTCCATATGTTTGATGTAAGCATAACTGAGCTCCAACTGCGATAAGTAACACAAGTTCCATGTCTTCCTCATCTATTTCCAGAGAGTTGTTGTTTTTTGCTCGTGTAACAATACTGGTTGCAATGGGACAATTAAGGTTTCTTAAACAATGCTTATTATGATCTCATACATCATCATTTCTCACAAACAAATGTATTTCCTTATCAAATTAATCTTTTGTGGAAGCATCCAAGCAAGTATATGTATGTGTCATAAGTAACTTCCAGTCTTCTATAATTGGCATTGAATCTCTCAGGCCAGATAGGGCATAACTCCACATGAATGTCTTTGGAATTAAGATAATAGGTGTATATATACAAAAACAAATGGCTCTTGGTCTTCCCCAATGGGTGACCATTCCTATCACCTATGATTCTTTGTATTTACATTACTGTTACAATTAACACAACCTCAATGGATTAAGTGTCCAACATTCTCCCCCTTAATCTGGAGGGGTGTGTATGAGTCCAAGCATCATTCTAAACTTCTCAATTTTTTCTTTTCCAAGCGCTTTGGTGAATATGTCTACAATTTTCTCCTTTGTGGAATAATGTCTTAAGTGAATAGTCTTGTTCTCTACATGATATCGAATCAAGTGATACTTTGTGTTGATGTGCTTGGTTCGATCATGGAATCTGGGATTCTTGGAAAACTTAATTGCAGAAGTATTGTCAACTAGAAGAGGAGTATAATTCACTTGTTTCTTCTACAAATCTTCAATTATTTTCTTGAGCCACACAATCTCTTTTGTCGCTTCTGCAATTTCCACATATTCCGCCTCTGTTGTGGAATTTTTTGGGATTGACTGTTTGCGTGATCTCCAGAAGACAGTTGTTGATCCAAGATTCATGAGAAATCCTGAAGTTGATACTCCATTTTCATTATCTATGTCAAACTCTGAATCAAAATATCTAATCAGGTTGAAGTAATCCACCTTAGAGTACTTGAGTCCAAAATCTTGAGTTCCTTTAAAGTATTTCAGAACTCTTTTTGCAGCAGACCAATGTCCTTCACAAGGCTTCTATATGAACTTGAAGAGAATGCCAACAACAAATGAAATGTTTGGTCTGGTGGTAGTAAGATAGATAAGACTTCCCACAAGATGTCTATATTTGGTTGCATCCTCAAATTCATTCCCTTATATTGATGTGAGTTTCAAATTATCTTCCATTTGAGAACATGATTACACTCAACCATGCCAAACTTGTTCAACTGTTCTCCGATGTACTTCTTCTGGGAGATGAATATGTACTTTGGATTTTGTATCACTTCAATGCCCAAATAGTAGTGAAGATGTCATGAATCTGTCATCTCGAAGCATTTCTTCAACTCTTTCTTTATGGATGAAAGGTAGTTCTCATTGTTCCTTGTTATGAACAAATCATCTACATATACTACAAGATATATAACATTTTTTCCAACTTTCTTAACAAACAAAGTTACATTGTCAAAATTGAAATGCTTGAAATTTAATTTCAGAAGATGCTAAATTAACTTTTCATACCATGCTCACGGTGATTGTTTCTAGCCATACAATGATTTGATGAGCTTTCATACCTTATGTTCTTGTCCCTTCACTATGTTTTTACTTTTGCGTGAATGATTTTTATAATATCCTTAGCTGCTTATACCGTGCTTTCTGTCTGAATGCGCAGATGTCATCATATTTACCAATATATTTTGTATTTGGGGATGGTGCTAGCCGACATACCCAGAACTTAACTTATGTAGCTTGGACCATCTACCATTCCGGCAAGTTGGTGAGCTCAGGAGGGACCTGTCTTGGGCGTGCAACCAATAATGTTGCAAAATATCACGTCGTTATTGGACTTTTGACTAAGGTTGTCTCCCTTGACATATATCAAATTATCATTAACCTTGATTCCCAACTTGTGGTCTGTTAACTTAATCACGTTTATTCCATACGAAATCCAATTTTTCTATGTCTATATTTGAGGGTTCACCGTCTTGAAAGGTTTTTTACTTATGTAGAATACTAACATATACCAAGAGAACTTAATACCATTACATATTCGTTAGCAAATTACATGTTAGATTGACATATTCCACACACACACACACACACACATGGGTTTTGTCTGAGCTGCCTATGTTACAATGATGCGGCGTTTTTTTTTTCTTTCTATGTTTTATGATTTTGTGTTCTTGAATATTTATCTATGTGCAAGATGCCAATCTAACATGTAATTTGCTAACAAATCTGTAATGGTATTAAGTTCTCAATAGTTTATATATATATAGAAAAAGTGTGTTTTCATATAGTCCAAAACGTACATAGAGTGGCAAAATTTGATCAAAAGTGTGTTTTCATATAGTCCAAAACGTACATAGAGTGGCAAAATTTGGGCTACTATTCCCATACATCATCATGCCAAGACTACATGAAACTCTACTCATTCCCATGTACTACGTTGTGCTCATGGTAGCACACTACAACTCTAGCTACTCGTCTCAACAGATGGCTAAGACTCTCTGATACACCCATAGTGTGCCTTTGTAGGTGTAAAGGAACATCCCACAATATCATGGAGGGGAAACCCATGTTAAGCCCCCTAAGATTCCTTTCTGCATCGCGAAGCCCTCTTGCTCTGCCACTTTCCTCCACTATTGCCTGGGCAGCGCCACTTCATCCAAATGGTGGCATTCTAACTAGACGATCCATCCCTATGTTTGTATGATAAAAAACAAACATGATTAAATCCCTCTTCATACAACAAAAAAATACATATATTATAAAAGAAAAATATATTTTTGCAAGGTCATGATCTCTCGTGCTTTAGCTGATACATCCCATAGTTCCCCTTCAAGGAGCACTAGATCCTCACTTCCCCTAAAATCAACCATGGCATAAGGGTAGTCCTCTATCATCATGATCTACCTCCTCCACCATGCGAAGAAGCCAGCAATAAAATAAAAGGATGAGGTCTCATTCCCCAACCGAGGCAAAAGAATGGTCCAACTATCCACATGGGGCTCAGATACAGGGTGCTCCATCAACGTAATTTGTGGTTGCATATGTTGTACTTGTTCCAATAATAACGATACTAGGAAATATCCATATCCAAAATGCTTCTTCTTTCCCACTCTACATCTATAAATATGATCCTTCACATTTACCAAAAATCACGCACACTAGTTAAATATCACCGGCTCAAGGCATTGAACAACGTACACCATCTGTGATTTGGAAGAAACATGGGGAATAGTGATTCCTGCCAATTTAGTATAGTAAAAAGAATAGCTCACAGTGGGAGGTCCCTCACATCTTTAATGGCAATCCTTCCACTATCCTTGTGTGATCCTAGAACACAAAACTGTGCTATATACTCATATGTCTATCATGGCATGGTCTGATGGCCAGATAGGATGATGGGTGCCCCTCTCATCGAGAGCCCTGTTAGAAAATACACATCGTCAATGTCGATCTCCAACATGTGATATCCCACCTGGAAGACCTTCTCGTCAACGTCCCACAATCCAATCAAATGCTCAAGGAGAAGTATTTCCTTTCGCATATTTTATATCTTGAATTATTTCAATAGTCGCAGTTCTAGAGAGATTCCCTCACTTAAGGGTCATGCAAGGCAGACTAATCATCATTTTCATGCTCCCTTTCCTTCCATTCGATAATTTTGGTTGATTAAAACCCTACAAATCAACAATAAAAAGCATTAGCTAAAATCCCAACCAAAGAAAGTGCTTTTTCAGAGGTAAAAATGCAAAGAAAATTTTGAGTTTTGTTCCTGGCGCCCCCCTACAAGCCTTTACAGAGCGATGGTGCCCCCATAATCATGGGAACTAGGGCACCAAGATCTAGGATGGCACCCCTCGTGATGCACTAGGGGAGAGCCACCCTAGTAGGGCGCATTAAAGGTCCTAAAATATCTCAAAACCATTGAAACAAGCATCAAAATGAAAGATAAAACCATGGAAAGTGAAGAGGAGGATCAGATCTCTAACCTGGTCTAGATGAAATGCATAATTATGGCTTGTAGCTCCCGCAATCGACGAAAGAAAAATCACTCCAAATGGGAAAAAAACTTGAGTGAAAAGGAGAATTACAAGTAAAAGGTGAAAACGAACCCAAATTTTTACCCAAAATGACTTTTTACCTTTTGCAAACTAGTTATATCTAACCCTTTTTCACATTTATATTACCTATCATTTGGATCTTTTGCAATTATCATCATTTTTTAAGGAATTGTTGACATTTTTTTCCCATGATGATTTGTTTATGCAGAAACATATGAAGAAAAATCATTTTGTCACCTTGTAATCTCTTCAATCAAACTTCGTCGTCCGTCGAGCTCGCTAAAATATGAAGAGTCGTTTGTTGAGTGGTAATTTACCCCTTTTTCGGTCCCAACAAACTAACTATGAAAAATGAATACTCTAGTCAAATCTTGGCTAGAAGAGTTCTTTGTCGTATTATTTTATGCTTTTTCAGGCCTCAGAGACTAAAATTATGAAAAAGAACACACACAAAGTTTTCTTTAAGTTCTTTTCAAACTCCCTAAACATGAAAAACAACCAAGTTTTCCTTCTCTAGACTCATAAAACCATACATTGAAGGTCCCATTTGGGGACGAACCCTTACTTCTTCCAGTTTGTTAAACATGGGAAGAGGAACTTACCGAAGGTGAGTTATAATGAGCACTTGTTATCCTCGTAAAGCTTGATAACCAAGAAAGAGGTACTCATCTATCTGGATGGGGGGGGGATTGAAAGAAGTAGGTCAAGTGTCTTAAAATGTTTAAGACAGTTGTTGTTGTCACCCTTGAACATGACACCCATTTTCATTTCACCTTAAATTTGGTTAATTCACTCTTTCCTGATTCAGACCAATCCCATGAATCTTACTACTCCTTCAACTCATTCAAAGAGTGCCCCATTAATTGTCACACTATGTTTTAATCCATTTCTCAACTGAGTCGAAATATGCCAAATCTTGTGTCGTGCCTCATAAATGTTCAAGGGAAGTCTTACATAGATCAACCATCTACAATATTACCAGTATTCATTCCTATGTCAGTCCATATTTTCAATCTCATATCACTATCCTATAACTGTTTTGTGTCGATAATGGGGGATACATCAAGGCCCTCCTTCAACGAGTCTTTTCCTGTCGACTTCAACACATTATCCGAGAATTCACAACAATACCTTGGAATCTGCATGAATCAATGGCATGACTCCTCATCTTCGACAGTGGGTTTACATCATTGATCCTTGATCGATTGATTCCACAAATGTTTGACTTCAGATCAATTATTCACATTCGTTGGAATGTACTAGGGTACCTTGGGAATAATTGACATTATTGGTGATTTCCCTCGTACTTGTTAATGATATACATCAATGACCGGTAATCAAGCGGTTTCTACCATGTTCGACACCAAAACATTTATTAAGAATGATAGAATTGTAATATCTTGGGATCGGGACAAAGACCCTGGGTTGAGCACCCACTCTGTTATGTGCTTTTCCCAGGTTACGATGGAGATTATTTGACCGATTTACATAGATCCACTTTGTATTGTTATGTGGTTATGTTCTTGTCATATCGTAGCTCCACTATGTATTCTTTCGTGGCTGCGATTAGGTCATATCTTGAATAAATGGATCCACATTGTATCTCTAGTGGCCATCTCCTTAGTAAATATCACTATGGATCTGTAGTATATTGGTCGACGACCATTCTTTGAGTCATTTATATTCCAATCATAGGTATGACTTCCTTGGGAATTAAACGTATATTAATATTGTTTGATGATTGTCTACAACTTCTACCAGGTTCTCCAATTCCACCACCCTTGCATTGAACAAAGTGTTTTGGCGATCAATTTTCTCTTATGACCTCACACTTTGGGGAGAAATCTATTACACATCAAAATTCCATACTTGCATATAAAGTGTTGCAAGTGTTTCACACGGCATAAATGTCATGTTTTAAGTGTCGCATGTGGCACACACGTCATATTCTAATTGTCGAAGTGTTGTAAGTCTCACAACTCAACCGTCACAAGTGTCGCAACATGATTCATTCACTTTTAGTAAGTGTTGCAACTCAATCAATACCTTAGAAACATTTGTCACAAACTCCAAATCATGTTAGAGAGAAAATACCCATCATTGATAGTCGATACACATCTTTTCCTTTGTAAATTCAACTAATTATTAAGCATTTATGAAGGGTGGCGCCTCCCTGGGCATACTGGGGGAGTGCCATGACACCCCTTCTACCATGTTAGGGGAGAACCATTCCTATGATGTCTCCCTATATCTCACTATGGGGGAGAACCATTCCTTTTTGAGGAAAAAGTGGGATCTTCTCCACCAAATTCTATGGGCCATCTCTGTCAGATTGGGTTAGTTATGTTCGACCCTCATGCTTGGGCTTCACCCTAAGATCTGATCCAAACCTCAAGGGTCTCTCTCCTCATCCATATCCCTCATTTTCTCATGTTATTTGTACTTCTCATGCCTACAAATTGAAATCCTTTCCATGGGGAAGGGAGAGGAAGAAATCAGTGATAGCATCGTTATTTTGATCTTATGTTGTTCATTCAAAGGGTTGGTTGAGGAGGACCTAAAGGAGTTGTTGCATCTTCAAACTCATATTGTACGTACTTGGTTTTGGTTCTCAAATTAATATACTTGGCCTATTTCCTTCAAGTATGTGTACTTTTGCATCTATTTGTCTATTGTCGTTCAATCTTCATAGGTAGATTTGTTTAGTGAATTATATAGAGTGGAAGAAACGTATCTTTGTTGTTCTTTGCAAGATAAAGGAGCTTAGGAATCTAGCTCAAGACTTGGAGCATCAAATGAAAATCATCGGAATAAGGTATGTCACACTTCTCCTCTCTTCATTTAACTAGCTAAATTATATCTGAAAGGAATGTAGCAACCATTTGCATTTTTCTGTCTTAGTAATAGGGGTCTGATAATCTAAGGGAGATTTCACTTGTCTGTAGGGGAAATAATTTGTAACACTCACCTCCATGAGTTGTCCCACATATATTTACCCCTTGGCATATTGATACTCATGTTGATTGATCCATTAGGCTCGGGAGTCCAGGTAGTGTTACACCCCAGACTAAGAACTTCATACTTCTTCCTCATCATCATGCTAACCACCCCCTTACAGACTCCCACCTCATGTTTGTGGTTACATTAAATGCACCATTTCATTATCATTGTTGGGCTCCAAATATGTCATATTTTCTACCATCTAACACCTTCATTCATAAGCTATATTCTTGCACTCTTGATATATTTTATAGCCATTATCTCGTCACTTACCACTAATTACATCCATTCTACCTTGTGGTTAAGTATTGTTGTTTTCTTGTCTTTTTAAGTGATTAAAGATGTTTTTAACATGATTTTATTGATGATGGTTTAATCCTATGTTTCTATGTCCAAGCAACATGTCCATGTTCTGGTACTCACACTCCATGTCATCCGGTACTCACACTCCAGGTCATCTGGTACTCGCAATTCAGCTCATCCGGTACCAGAATGTTCTAGAAACCATCCAATACCAGAACATTCCAGGTCATTTGGTACCAACATCAACAACCATCATCTACCATAACGTTCCCATTCATCCAGTACCAGGATCAACAATCATCTAGAACTGGATTATAGTCGAAACTTTGGCATGCTTCTAGAGGAAAATCGAGGACATGGATTTTTTCCAAAGTGATGTTGGCATGTAGACATGTAAGTCATAATTCACCCAGATCTCACATGGGGGCCTCTATCTCATAGGGTACGATTCTGTAAAAATTAGTAAAAATCTCAAATTGCCAACTTGCACCTCGATTTCCGTGTAGATGGTATCAAGTCTAGAAATTCTACAATATGGGTTTTGTCTTGAAATTCTACAGTTTTTCAAAATTCAAAATGGTTTAAGATTTATGGGTACATATTCAACTCGAATCTTCCCAAATTGATGAAAAACCTAGATTTTTGTGATTTGCTCTAAAATTGTCAAAATCATTTTCTTAGTTTGGGATTCGGTTTTATCCAATCCCCCAACCTGTTTCATGTATAAATAAGGATCAAAGGACTGATAGGTCACTAAGGATTATCATCATTATGTTAGTATGTTCTCATATGGGTATATTTGGATTCATAAGAAAGGTGTTGTAAATTTTTGAATTTGAATGGAATACATAAGTGTTGATGTTCTAAGTCACTGAGCGTGATTACTCCTTAGTTATGTAAGCCTCTATAGCCACGCATGCTAGGTAAGGTAGGCCCCCCTCAAACTGGTATGTGTTAGTCTTGTTTATTATTTAATTTTCATAGTAATTAAGATTTAGTTAATTGCATTTCTAGCTTACTTACAGTGTAATTTCAATTCATCCTTTGTGTGATTGCAATTTGATTTAGTTTTATGAATTCAGTTTCATTAAACACTCACGATTAATACTTCAATTGTACACAATAATGTTCCATCTCTGCCATTGTATTTATCACTTCTTTCTTTTGTTTCCCTATTTTATGTTTATTATGTTCTGACACACTTACTACCAGTAGTCTGATCCACCCATTGTGCAATTTTATTACAAACTATGAGTATATGTTCAAGATCACCCCAAATTGTGTCTCCACAAACCTTAAAATCAAGTTTCATATCTTTGTTCTAAATATTCTATTTTTATCGATTTCATTTCCCAAATCATCATTGCAACTTATAGTCGTGTCCTTTTCCAAACTCACTACACTTTGACCATGATTCCCTCTCCCAGTTCACAACTATCCCTTTGCTATTCCATCCTCAATTAGTGCGCCTTCATTGCATATCTAACTTTCCATGAATTCATCCTTTGAGTCACCTTATATATTCTCCCAACAACACCCTCTTTAATGTTGGTAAGATTCTGTTAGTTGACAACAATTTTGTTGGTTTCTAATACATGTTTCGTTTACGTGTTTATAAAACAAATAAAACTAAAAAAAACCACAAGTATTCCCTCTCATAATCACGCCTCCATTTTGTTCATACAAATCGATTAAACCATACCTCAACATACATTCACAAGAAATCAATTCCATCATACCTAACATTACATACATAAACTAAACCCTCTCCAATCAATTGCGCCCAGATATGGGTTGTTTCGAGATTGGTTATAGAGGTAGATCATTTTCATTTTAGCTCTGAATAATTCTTTGTGAATTGTTCTCATCAGTCCAATAATATAAGACACAAAGAGTTAAATCCATTCCTCTTATATTCCTCTACTCTCACTCTGAAATTTTGTACTTGGAATTGATTAGAAGATTTTATCAGATCTGCAATCCATTGAACAAAAAAAACACTGATTGCATTTCCTTCCATCTATTCCTCTTCATATAGATCATTGTTACATATTTTGATCATTCAGTAGATCCATTATTCTATTAGGTAGATTTAATTATTGTTGTTGTATCCATTTGAAGAATTGTCTTGGAGTTTTAGTTTCATTTGTTTACAAGTCATTTTTAGATTGTCTTCATTGTCTTTTAATTTAGTTTGCTTTGATTTGGTTTTCTCATAGCTTAGCTAACCACTACAGGAATCCATTGAAGGATAAAAAACTTAAGTAAGCTACTCACGATCAGTCACACGAACATCACCCTGAGTGCATGAAAGACTGTGATCTAAGTCTTTATATCACGATGTTATTTCGATGTCCCAATGATGAATCCTTGGTGTTAATTTCTTGCAGTTTGTTTTACTTTGCTCAGTTTGTTTATATTATTGTCGACTTTAAATTAGGCTAGACTAGGATCGAATCTTAGATTTCATGTGCTTGCACCTCGAAGCTTACGAGCCCTGGTTGATAATTTAATGTGGGAATTCATAGTGCATATATTTAGCCCCACATTTTTTGCGTCATCGTCGGGGAGGTGCTAAAGGGATTAGAGCAAAAGTAGGTTGCTTGTATTCCTATAGATTCTTGACTGCTCCTTTCATGCAAGTGTGTTTCTTTTCATGGAAATGCCTTTATTTTCATGCTATTGTGGTGTGCTTTTAAGGACGACCTAAGGGCAGAGAGAAGATGGTAAGACATGACGAAAGAGCCCATGCATCCACTTTAGTGGGGTTTATCCAAAGTTAGGTTGTCTTCTTCCTTTCAGTAGTTAGAATTTGTGTTTTAATATCACTAGCCATTTTTTATATATGAGAAGAGAAGCTAACTTGTGTGAAAATATAACTTGGTGACAACAGGGTCCTAATAGCATGGTGGCACTTCGAGTATATAATTGGTTTTCTTACATTTACTTTTAGTTTGCTTCTTTTTATTTCTTTAGGATTTTTAAAACAATTTGGGCATTGTAAGAACCCCCCCTATACACTAATCCATGTGTGAAACATGACCCATCAACCAACAACAAGAATTCAAAGATGATCAAGAGTTTAACAGAACTCTCTCAAATCCTAGCAGCAGTTGGTATCTCAATCTCAGCCTCTCAGGAAGAACAAATCTTGAGAGCAGTCAAGAACTTAAATGTCGCTCCACATCCACAATAATATCTAGAAGTCTCATTTGATTTCCTTTTCCAATATATCGAGGAGACCGGAAAATCATGGAATGCATTTGATGGAGAGAAACCAATAGAACCTGATATCAAGGAATTTCTGATATGCTTTTCTGAAGAAACTCTATGCACTAATGAGACTAACCATTTGAAAGAAGACGATCTTCAAGGCATGATAGAGGGAGATATGCAAAGTGTTCTAAACAAACAAGTGAACCAAGAACATCTTGACTATATCAAACATTGGTTCCAGATGACAACTATATTGAAGCACCACTCTCTTCTTCAACAACTCTTCACATCATCATCAACACAGTTTGTTCTTCGTACTTTGGTATATATTAAAGCTTATCTTTCAAACTCGAGTATGAATGTATTTCTACACCTATTATGCACGTGGTTACATTGGAACTATTCTTACACGTGAAATATGATTTCTTGTTCTTAGATAGGATAGAGTAAAATTTGCATGTCAGTTAACCTAGTTCTAAATAAATGAAATATTTTTTCATATTTATTTTCAAATAAATGAAATGATATGAATATAATATTGGTGATCTAACATCAAAAACCAAAACAACTTAGGATATTTCTTCTTTTTATTACACACAGATTTCTGACTATTAATAATAACAGTTGTTCATAAAGCCTAATCTTTAAAATATTATGGGGATTTACAAGATATTTAAAGTCTGCATAATGATGCCCATAGATAACTTGTACATCCTAGTTTCATATCAGAACTTGTTATTCAAGCATTCTTATCAAATAGTATCAGGAGAGTGAATGACACTTCTACTTGTGAGGGAACACAATCTTATATGGAGAAGATGAACTTAGGGACTAGAGTCACCTTTAGGTCATTATCTCATGGCCTCATCCACGCATTAAGTAACTATGACCATGATATGTCTTTCGACTAATCTCAATACATAAGTCTATTTTTCATACGAATAATATTTTATGGGTAATCTATAAAATATCTTCCAACCCAATACCATCCCATCTTGTAAAAATGTTTTCAAAGGTGTTTCCCTATTCACCCATGCAAAATAAATCTATAAATTTTATCTTAATGGTAAATATTGGGACAATATCCTTTGATGGAAAATGGGTGTAAGATGCTAACCCATCGGTATATTGAACAGGTTTGCTGGAAGCGAGTATCGGCTTGTGGTATAACTAGGAAAACCCGTCAGAGTATTGAACAAGATCATGGGAAATGGGGCATTCTACTTGGGGAGGATATTTCTTAGATGTCAAAATTACCCCATCGGAGTACTGAAAAGGCTTGTTGGAAATGGGTTCTAATTTTGATGTCTTTCATTATGCCTAATCTATATTTGTTCGTATGCACAATATACTTGTGTAAATCCTTAAGAAGAAGCATGCATGGTTGAAAAAAAGGCTAATGAATCTCATCTAATTGCCATTTGAGAATGTACGTAAGATGGTCTTAAGACTCCGTCATTCATACATAGGATGTCATTGTCCTAGAAGTGGGACCCATAAGTGTAGGAGTCTAATAAACTCAAATGCGAACTTTATCAATATCGCTTGAATGACATAAATTCTCTCATAAATTAAACAGAGATGATGGGTTTCCTATCGGTTTCTCATTTATTAAAGACCACTTATCTCCTCATGTTTTTCTGTTCAAGGATAAGAGGAAAAATCCTCCATTATAATTTACATGGTTTCTTGAGCATAAAACTGTTAATGATAGATGAAATCATATGTAATAAGTAATTTAGGATTTTCCTTTATGCTTGTAATATTTTAAAATAAATGTCATTTCCAAATTTGTAAGCATGAATAAAGTTTAAGTTTTGGTTGTTTCTTTAAACATGACATCAATGTTTATTTATTCTCTGATAATAACAGTATTGGTTTAGTTGTTTTATATTTTTCCATTCTGGTACTGCTAGTACATAAACTAGTAGGTTCCTGTATCAACAATACAAAAATTTAAATCTTTTTTGAGGGTACTTTTTGCAGAATATTTTCAGCAGCTCTTAGCTTTGACATACTTCATTTCCCTCCTTCAGTCAACATACACCGGTTCCACATAGTCCTCTTTCATCTTGCATCAATTTTGTGTGCTAATAAGATTTTGCATGAGGACATGCAAATCGACAGGTGTGGGGGAGAGAGAGACATAAGGATTCTCAGCACATCAACATTCATCAACTCTCTCCTAGATATCTAGCAACTCTCAATCTTGCTCAATTTAATCTTCTGTTTCATCCAACGTGTACTCTCATTCATCTTCCACTTCATCAACCTGCAGCGGACATTAAAGTGAAGGTAAACTTGAGGTAAAATTAGTTTAAGTCTCATTGATTCATTAAAAAGTTTAAGGGAACTTGATGATGAACCACTCCATACATTTTATCTTTCGTAAACCATTATCACTCAATCTCCATCTACAATTCATAATAAAATGCATAATACTCCGATAAGGCCATTAGAATGAAAAAAATATATTGTGGTACATAAATCCAACGCAACATCTATAGTGTCTTCTCTTTATATATATCATAAAACATTCACATAAAAATTATGAAGTCATTGTTGCCTAAAAAACCACAAATAAACATTGGTTTTAAAGAAAAGCAACAGAGTATACAAACACCTAAGTCCATATTCATATTGCCATACCATCCACCGTCCCTTCATAGCCCATCTATCATTTATCCTCAACTTTCACTGCTCTATTGTAAAAGAAATCAAGTTAAAATCCTGTGATAATATCAAATCAAAAAGGGCACTGCTTCATAAGAACCAACACCTCCACAAAGAAATAAAGTCACATAAATCAATGATTAAATATATTATATACAAATTTGGTTTGCATGAGGACATGCAAACCAACATGCATGGGGGAGTGTTGGGCTTCAAATATGTCATATTTTCTACCATGTAAAACCTCCATTCATAAGCTATATTCCCACACTCTTGATACATTCTATAGCCATTATCCCATCACTTACCACTAATTACATCCATTCTACCTTGTGGTTAATTATTGTTGTTTTCTTGTATTTTTAAGTGATTAAAGATGTTTTTAACATGATTTTAGATATGATGGTTTAATCCTATGTTTCTATGTCCAAACAACATGTCCTTGTTCCTATACTCACACTCCATATCATTCGGTACTCACACTCTGGGTCATCCAGTACTCGCAATTCAGCTCATCCAGTACCAGAATGTTCCAGAAATCATATGGTACCAGAATGTTCAAGGTCATCTAGTACCAGCATTAACAACCATCCGGTACTAGAACATTTCAGGTCATCTGGTACCAACATCAACAACCATCCAGTACCAGAAAATTCCACGTCATCTGGTACTAGCATCAATAACCATCCGGTACTGGATTATAGTAAAAAATTTGGCATGCTTCTAGAGGAAAATCAGGGACATGGGTTTTGTCGAGAGAAACATCTGCATGAAAATTTATGTGTTAGAATTCACCCATATCACACATGTGTACCTCTAGCTTAGGGGGAACGATTCTACAAAAAATAGTAAAAATCTCAAACTGCCAACTTGTGCCTCGCTTTCCATGTAGATGGTATCTGATCTAGAAATTATACGATATGGGTTTTGTCCAGAATATGGAATATTGAGTATGATGCAAGAATTTTTTCAAAATTAAAAAATGTTTAAGAGTTGTGGGTAGATCTTCAATTTGAATATGCCCAAATTGATGAAAAACCCAGATTTTTGTGATTTGCTCTAAAATTGTCAAAATCATTTTCTGAGTTTAGGATTCAGTTTTATCCAATCCCCCAACCTGTTTCATGTATAGAAAGGGATCGAAGCACTGATAGGTCACTAAGGATTATCATCATTATGTTAGTATGTTCTCATATTTTGATATTTGGATTCATAAGAAAGGTGTTGTAAATTTTTGAATTTGAATGGAATAAAGAAGTGTTGATGTTTTGAGTCATTGAGCGTGATTACTCCTTGGTTCTGTAAGCCTCTATATCCACACATGCTAGGTGAGGTAGGGCTCCATCAACATGATATGTGTTGGTCTTGTTTATTATTTAATTTGCATAGTAATTAGGATTTAGTTAATTGCATTTCTAGATTACCTATAGTTTAATTTCAATTCATCATTTGTGTGATTGCAATTTGATTTAGTTTTATGAATTCAAGTTCATTAAATACTCAGGATTAATTCTTCAATTATATGCAATAATGTTCCATCTCTTACATTGTATTTATCACTTCTTTTGATGCTCTATTTTATGTTTATTATGTTCTAACACACTTACTACCAATAGTTTGATCCACCCATTGTGCAATTTGATAACAGAGTGTAATTATATGTTCAAGATCACCCCAAATTTTTTCTCCACGCACCTTCAAATCAGGTTTCAGATCTCTATTCTAAATATTCTATTTTTATTGTTACATTTCCCAAATCATCATTGCAACTTACAGTCGTGTCCTTTCCTCTCACTACACTTTAACCATGATTCCCTCTTCCAATTCGTTGCTATCCCGTTGCTATTCCATCCTCAATTAGTGTGCCTTCCTTCCAAATCTACCTTTCCATGAATTCGTCCTTTGAGTCATCTTACATATTCACCCAACATCACCCTCTTTAATGTTGGTAAGGTTATGTTAGTTGACAACAATTTCGTTAGTTTATAATACGTGTTTCGTTTGTGCGTTTATAAAACAAATAAAACTAAAAAAAAACATAAGTATTCCCTCTCATAATCATGCCTCCATTTTCTTCATACAAATTGATTAAACCATATCTCAAGATACATTCAAAAGAACTCAATTCCACCATACATAACATTAAATCCATAAACTAAACCCTCTCTAATCAATTGTGCCCAGATATGGGTTGTTTCGAGATTGGTTACAGAGGTAGATCATTTCCATTTTAGCTCTCAATAATTCTTTGTGAATTGTTCTCATCAATCCAATAATATAAGACACACAAAGATTTAAATCCATTCCTCTTATACTCCTCTAATTTCACTCTGAAATTATGTTCTTGGAATTGATTAGAAGATTTTATCACATATGCAATCCATGAACACATAAAACATAGAGTGCATTCCCTTCCATCTATTCCTCCTCATATAGATCATTGTTACATATTTTCATTCATTCAGTAGATCCATTATTCTATTAGGTAGATTTCATTATTGTTGTTGTATCCATTTGAAGAATTGTCTTGGAGTTTTAGTTTCATTTGTTTACAAGTCCTTTTTCAGATTGTCTTCATTGTCTTTTAATTTAGTTTTCTTTGATTTGGTTTTCTCATAGATTAGCTAACCACTACAGGAATCCATTGAAGGACAAAAATCTTAAGTAAGGCACTCACAATTAATCACACAAACATCACCCTGAGTGTATGAAAGAATGTGATCTAAGCCTTTATAGCACTAAGTTATTTCTATGTCCTAGTGATGAATCCTTGGTGTTAATTTCTTGCAATGTGTTTTACTTTTCTTAGTTTGTTCATACTGTCGTCGGCTTTAGATTAGGCTAAACTAGGCTCCAATCCTTCATTTCATTTGCTTGCACCTCAAAGCTTATGAGCCCCAGTTGATAATTTAATGTGGGAATTAATAGTGCATATATTTATCCCCACAATCATGAACCCATCACCCCTTACACAATCAATTTCCCATATGCAATTATTCCCTCCATTCATATACCTAGTATAGAAAACAACCAATGAGGCCCCCACCCTCCATCTTCCTCCCCTTGAGCCTCCACCAGGCCAAGCCATCTTTCACCGGGACACCTATTTTTATACCTGTACAAATACCACCATGATTCATTATTCATTTTTGTATAAATTATTTCCCGTACATACAATATATTTTTATCGTCGAAAACAACGATGTTTTCCTCGGCACACAACAACCCATGTTTCCATTGATTAAGGAATTTCATTTTCATCACCATATATGCAAAGCCATCCCTACCATAGACAAATGTCGACTACCATCGATACCCCTGTCCTCAAAAATTTTATTTTGACCTATCATCCATTCCTTTGTAGTCTCACCCATTCAACACAGTCAACCCAATATTTGGTCGTCCCACTGACACCAGATCATGTTTTACAGTTGCTGCCATCAATCCATTTTCCCCCAACGAAGGGCAATTCTTACCTCCCATACAGTTTGAGCTTCATTTATGTCACTAGTGCATCCATATTTTCCTCCATACATTTCCTAATACCATTTTGATCAAACTGATGTCAAGAATCCCTTTTCTTCTTGTAGTCGCGCCCCCTTCCCTATCGACATCAACATAAGTTTCCGGGAAGGTGGCAGTATCTTGGCTCTCATTCCACTATCAATGAGCAGTCTCAGATGACACAAAAAGATTTATCATTTCTCTCTAATATTGTTTATCCCCATAACATTCAACTCCAACAAAATTTCATATTACGGTGGGTCTTACTATGCGATCGTCGAAATTTTCAATACTCAATGAAGACCTTTGAATTTGCTAGGTCATCAATGCTTCTGAGTTATCAACATCTTACACCATTTTCCATTTCTCGATTCATATCCAAAACCATCATCTATAATTATTGATGCCCCCGAGGGTGATGTAGACATCTACTTCATCAACAAATTTCAGTGACAGTCATATTATTTCGGTTTCATGACATGAGCATGGGGCATGCCCACATCGTTTGTACAAACATACAACTTTACATTTCATTTTTTGGAGAATCATTTTTCAATCCCCTCTTCCTCTAATAGGTCTCTCTCATTGTCCCTCTTAAACGACAATTACAAATCTCCTATTGTTCCAGCAATTTCAACAGAAATAAACATTGATGTGTTTCAACTATACGTAAGCTCCTAACCTCACACATCAAGGGGCATTTGTTATCACCAAAACATTTCTCAGACAAATACGGACAATGGATGAAGAAACATAAAGCACAAGTACAACATACTACCAATAATTATAGGATGATGACATTTAGTTTGGAAAGATAATAAAAAAACCATGCAAAATGGTCCTGGAAATCTGTGCACATTCAACAAAGACAATGTGCGCAGAACCGTGTGGTCCATCACATTGTACGACGCATAGAGTGTGTGCCCTACATGACTAGAAATCGATAAACATGTACGCATGTGGAAACGATGCATTTATGATTTTGGTTGGGCCTCAACTACTTCAAGGATGAATTGGATCTTGAACATACCCAAAAATCTCCCTAAAATTATGCCTTGGGATCATTGAAAGGATAGGAGGTACCTTCAAAGAACTTCCCATTCACATTGGAAACTAGTTGTAAAATATCTTTCCATCCTCCTATAAATAGAGGATCATGGTATGCAAAGAGAAAAAAAAATCCATAGCATTGTTATGTTGTTGAAATTCTCCTGGAGAAATCCATATTTCCTTTGAGCCATAGGTTGATAAAGTGTAGCATTGTGCAATATTTACACCTCTTGTGAAGCCAAGCCTTGTGAATTTTTCATCATTGTTAACTCACCATTGGAGAGTGATAACTCTAGTTTTTGAGGTATCAAATATTCCTCCCTTAGAAGGAATAGGGGATTCATTGTCCCATATTAATCCTCTTGGTGCACTCAATTCAAAGACTCAGTTCTATTGGGTAACCATTCCATGTGTTCAATTTCATGCATCCTTTGTTAACGCTTGCTTAGTTTAGTTTTAATTGTTTGTGCTTAGTTTAGTTTTCATTGTTTGTCATCCTTATCTTTATTTGTATTTTTCTTTCTAATTTGCAGGTTCACAAACTTGCTAAGCACATTTATGTTATGCTTTTTTGGCTTACCAAGGTAGTTAATGGATTGCCTTTTGCTCACTCTTGTGACAAAAGAACCCAAACATGGAATGCAAGAACCAAGTTTCCACAATCATGAAGGGAAGTGAGGCATTCATTCTAACTATTCTACTTAAAATTTATTCATTAGACCATATAAAATGTGCATAGAACCATCATAACAGAAAAAATGCTTATATTAACCATTCATTCATTAAGTGTGTGCAATAACCAGAACAATAACCAAACACATCACAACAAAACACAAAGACGCCATATTTAATGTAGTTTACCCAATATGGTCTAAGTCCATAATGATAGGCTTCTTATATTATCATTCAACATCATCTCTTACAAAAAGTGTGAACTGCGCTCATATATGATATCTCAGTTCTACCCAACATGCCCATGTCGTTCGAGCATACAATGCACACTTAGCTCTTCATTCACTCACTACAGAAATTACTCGTACATAGCTCACAAAAACTCAAAACTATAACTCAACAACAACAACAACTCCCTTACCCTAAAAACCCTTTACATATTTATACTTTTACATTAAGGTTTAGCCCATTACAAAATGGACCAAAATGTCTAACTACTTTTAACTAACTTCCTCCTTTTACACGCACTACTACTGAAAATGCACTAACTTCTTTCCTTTCGTCCAGGTGTGTTGTTCCTTGGCCAAATTGTCGCATAATTTGCTCTTGTGAAATTCCCAAAACTGGTCCCAAAATTTCCTACTCCAACATCTTCACTAGAATAAAATGATCATCTTTAGCGAGCTTATCCACCACCATCACTATGATGGAATCATGTTGATTGGCTATTTTGGGCAGCTTGGTGATGAAATCAATCATTACAACTTCCCATTTCCACTCAGCAATGGGTAATGGTTGTAGAAAACCAGTTGGATATTTGTGTTCATCCTTTACCTTCTGACATGCTAAACACCTGGTTATATATTCAACCACCTCTTTCATCATACCTAGCCAAAACTATTGGCTCTTGATAGCTACAATTGTCTTATGGTAACCTGGAATCCTAGCATAAGGCACATTATGCGTCTCTCTTAGCACCATATATTTTAGCTCCTAGAAATTAGGCACATAAAATTTTCCTTTGTACGAGACGATGCCATCCTCCCTGAGCTCATAATTTTTTATTTTCTGCTGCAAATTACCTTGTTATAATGTTTCCCTTGTTTCCACGTAGTTCTGATCTAATTTTGAAGCCTCTAAAATTCTATCTTTTAAATCATATATGTACATGTTAATGGTTGTAGCATGCATCTCATGCACCCTCATCTTGAGTGCATCAACCACCTTGTTATCTTTGCCTTTGATATGATTTATATCAAATTCATACTCATTGAGGAACTCCAACCATCTACTTTTTCTAGCATTCAAAGTTGGTTTTCCAAACAAATATTTCATATCACTATGGTTTGTTCTCAACTCAAATCTTCTACCCCTGAGATAGTGACTCCACATCTTCAAGAAATGCACTATGGATTCCAATTCTAAATCATGAATTACAGATTCTATCATGCTATTTTAACTTCCTTGATTCATAACATACCACACGCCCATGCCCATGCTCTTTTAACTTCATTGTATGCATCCGTGCATACAACAAAATCTTCATTTGGATCAACAATCCTTAAAATTAGTGCACTTGTCAACAAACTCTTCAAGTGTTGAAAGCTTCTTTCACAATCATAAGTCCACTTAAACTTCACACTCTTCTTTTGCAAAGAAGTGATTGGGTGTGCAATATTTGAAAATCCCTCAATAAATATTCTATAGTATCCTACAAGTCCCATGAAATATCTCACCTTTGATACATTCTTTGATATTAACCATCTCTCAATGGCTCTTATCTTTTTCGGATCCACTGCAATCCCTTCTTTTGAAATGATATGGCCCAAATAAGTTATCTGCCTCTGGTAAAATGAGCACTTACTAAACTTTGCATAGAATTGATGCTCCCTCAATACTTGTAGCACCATCCTCAAGTGATGCTCATGCTCTTCTTCAGACTTAGCATAAATAAGTATGTCATCCAAAAATACAATGACAACCTTATCTAAGTCATCTTTGAAAATGCCATTCATTAAACACACAAATAAGTTTGTGCATTTGACAACCCAAATGGCACCACTGTAAATTGATAATAACCATACCTTGTTCCGAAGGTTTTCTTGTTGATGTATTCTTCTTTAATTCTCTCCTGATGATAGCTTGAACTGAGGTCAATCTTGGATAATATTTTTCCATATTACATCTTATCAAAGAGGTCATCTATAATTGGCAAAGGATACTTGTTCTTCACAGTCACCTTATTCATCTGCCTCAAGTCAATGCAAAGCCTCAACGTTCCATCCTTATTTTTCACAAATAATACCAGGGCACCCCAAGGTGACACACTTGGACATATATGCCCCTTCTTCAAAATATCTTCAAGATGAATTTGTAATTCCTTAAAGTTTGGAGTACTCATCCTATAAGGAATCTTGGATATTGGGGTTGTTACAAGCATACGATTGATACATAAATCAATATCTCTCTTAAGTGGCAGCCCTGGTATTTCTCCAAATATATATTCAAACTATTTTAATACAACATAATATTAAATATTTGGTGTTTTATCCTTAGATGCATCTTCCATATGAGCTACATAAATTTGGAATCATTTTCTGAAGATTTTATTTAGTTGCAAGGCTGAAACTTCTCTGATAGTTACTACTCTGGGAATACCCTGAATTGTCCTCAATTTCCCTTCCTCATCCAAGCAATTAAATTCCCTGTTGCAACAATCTAAGACAAAGTGATTCTTGTCCAACCAATCCATACCAATTATGAAATCATATGATCCTAATGGTATGATATTCAAATTTTCCCTTGTGCTCATTCCATTCATGTCCATTGGACATTCTTTAACCATCTCATTAATTCTTCTTTTAGCTCCTGTATCTAGATGCACCAAACAAGATTTCCCAAGCCTTCCTCTTGGAAAAATAAATATTTCCACCATCTTAGGATCTAGATAACTATGACTACCTCCTTAATCAATTAAAATAAAAATGGGTTGGTCATTAATCTTAGCTTTCACTTCAATCATGTGGGACTAAAACTCATCTTGCTTGTTATCCAGAGCTATGTAAATCCTAGGTATGTTTTTTCCCATGTCCTCAACTATATCAACCTTTTGTACATTGTGAACAATTCTCATTTTTTTTTATCTCTATGAGGGAAATCTCTATACATGTGATATCCCTCACAACCCCAACACTTCATAGGTTGTTTCCTTGGTATTTTCCCCATTGTTTATGTCATTCTAGGATCCCTGGAAGTTGGTTGTCTTTGAGAATTATTTCTGAAGAATGGTGGCTTGTTCCCCTTCTTCCTCTGCTCCGTCTTTCTTTTATTCTTGTCTTCCAAAGCCTTTTGGAAAGTTAATCTTCCTCTATGATGATTATATATGCATTTATGTATTCTTATGGTTTCCTTGAATGTCTTGGGATCATCATACTGTATCTTATCACTGAATATTGATGGCAGCCCACTCAGGTACCTTTGAATCTTGACATGTTCATCCTTGATAAAGTCTACATATTTCAACAACTCTAATAATCTCCTTTCATACTCATCCATGGTCATACTTACAAGCTTGAGTTCGAATAACTCCTTCATCTTCCTATCATAACAATTCTTGTTCAAGTACTTATTTTGAAAATACCTTTTGAACTCCCTCCAAGTAATCTTCTTCTCATCATTATTATGAACTTGCAAAAACTAGTCCCACCACATTGATTCTTTTCCATTGAGATGATAGATTGCAATTATCCCTTCTTATTGTAAGGAGCAATTATGCAACTGAAAATACTTCCTCATCCCCAATATCCATGTCTCATCATCTTCAACTTTCTTATTCTCACCATCAAAGGTAGGAGGCTTGATTTTGTTCATTTATCCTTGTAGTTCATATGTGGCCAACCTCCTCTTATGCTTTCTGATATGAGATGACTTGAAATAATGTGCATTCTCCTAACTGAATTTTCCTTGGTGAATGATGGCGATACCTTTCAACACTTCTTGTTTCTCTTATTTTATCATGAGACTTGACAATCTTGATTTTGTCTCCTTATCCATTTTTTTCTCTATTATGTACAATATCTATAGCAACTAGATTTTGAAGGCATCATGTTGCTCCTTGGATTTCATAAACCTCTCATTATTATATTTATAACTTTGGACATCTTTTTGCAAACTCTTTATGGTCTCCACCAAGTTCATGCTCTCTTCCTTGCCTTCTTGTTACGAGGAAAATAACTCTATGACATGGGGTTAACCGTAACATATGGAATGACTGCAGAAATCAACTCTAATCCCAGTATGATATATAAATGAAAATGCTAACAAGACAAGATAAATAACCTACCCCGTATGGACGTTAGATGAAGACCATCGTTGAGTACGCGACTCAAACATTTATACCTGCAACTTGTCTTCAACAACGAAGATACACAAGCATATGGTGATAATATATAATGTTAGCACATACAATATCATACAATAGCATAACCATTAACATTCATAACAGATACGCCCATGGAATAATAATTCAAATATTTTCAATATATCAATTGGACAAGAACATAGTATTTCTATTAAAAAATGAACAACAAAAGTGTATAAGTGACAAAATTCTATGTCGGCACGTCTCATAACCGAGAAACTAAGTCCCTTTTAGTTGGGCCTCCACTACTTCAATCCTCCACCAAAGATAAGCTCATATAATATAGACAATAAGGTTCTCCATCAAAGACGGAAGAACTTTGGGGATGAACAATGTGTTCAAACTTTTAAGGATAAAGGGATGCTAACTCAATGTGAAGTGAAAATTTCTCCATAGTATCTTTTCTCTCAAAAGTTGAATTCTCCCATCTTCCACAACTTGGATATTGATTAATTTATAGCCTTCAAATGGAACTGAAGCTTCGAGTCGGAACGTTTCCAGTATATGGAAGGTTAAGGATCATGGATCTCGTGACATGACATGGAAACCCGACACAATTTTTAATTTTGAGCACTAAACTTGATGTACGCAGGCTATAGTGGTGAAACTTGTGTATACGCATGATATCTAACTGGTAGGGCACATATATGTGGAAAAATATTATTTTTTGGTTCTGGGAAGTGTAAAAAGGGACTTCAAGCCTGCATAGGGAAATGGAAAGGCCTTCTAATCAAGTTTCATGGGGTGAGGTAAAACTTACTATAACAGATGCCCCTTAATGTGTGAGGTTAGAGGAGTATCTACGATGGCCGAAATACATTATAATTCCCAAAGGTGGAGTAATTGAGACTCATCTGGAAGAACTAGTTGCTCATAAGAATATTACAATCCATAATGACTTTTTACACATGGATGCCAATCTAAATTACACTACAAATCCATGTGGAAATATACCAAATAGTTGTTCATGGCCATGAATAGGAAACACAAAATAGACACATACCATAGTCTGTCATATTCACGAACAAGGACCTGTGAAAAACAATCTCAAAATCAATATGAAGATATCTGTATACAATGGAGTACAATATGATCTCCCGTGATCACTGAAGTCATATAGGTACTGATCCAATGAATGATAGAAACAAATATAAAAAGTTGATACTATAAATCGATGTCTTCATGTCTTCTACACGATCCGTAAAAGGTGCAAGTCCACATCATGTGAATAGAGGAGTTGAGGTCGAACACAATGAGACTTCGTTTGATTATCGATCATTAAGATATACCATTAACAAACACAAGACATCGTACCGATAATTAAAGTAGGTATCAAGGAACCGAGTACATTCTTACAAGTGTGAATAAAGGTGTTGAGGTCGAACACTTGAAGAATCCATCTACCATGATACATTGATGTATTCCCAACTGTCGATGGCGGGAGAACCTGCCACTGATGACTACAAGCCTCTAGGTACTCATAAGACTCTATACCTCATTTCCAGAATAGATGAGCTGAAGTCGATGGAAGGAGATCAATTGAAAGGAGAGAATTAAGACATCTCTCATCAGTTAGCACGAGGTACAAAGAAATAGCTTGATTATTTGGAGGAACTCAGACGAAGAGGATGTTCAAAAAACAATGACCATGTGCGTCTTTCGCATGCACCATATGCAAGTAGTGCACAAAAAATACCCTCTAAATAACAACCAATAAGGAAGACTGCCAACAAAGGCGAGGAAACTACCAATAAGGCTAATGGAATCCAAGACATTGCACAAATCCCAATGTGTGAATAGATTTCTTATCATTCAACACAAGTGAAACCCTCTAGTCAGCGACCAATGAGGAGATGTCGACTGGGTTCAAGGTTACTTACCTATAATGAAAGTAGGACCATGCATGGTAGGACTACAACTTCATGTAGCTCTGAGACACACTAAGGGTATGGTTGACATGAAAAGTAAAGAGTTCTAAGAACTGGTAGACACGGGCTTATAGAATTCCTTTGAACAAGAGGATGAGACATATGGAGGATTCTGACAGCATAGATTTGATGGTGAAACTTTTTGATGCCGGAGGAATCAATCAAACTCTCCATAGGGACTGGAAGAGTAACCAGTCTGAAGAGTTAAATCTAAGCAATGAGCTCAACTTCCTAAGGTCATGATTAACCCAAAATTTGGATGACAAGTGGACTCAAAGTTTTGTGCTCTATTCAAAGGCGACATGGCTGCTGCAAATATAAGATAATATTATTTTCCTGCCCGTCGTTTTTTGTTTTTTCATAGGAAAATGAATGCTATGATACAGAGGAAGAAACGAGTGTCGCGAGTAAGAAACTATCTCCAAACAGTGGAACATGCCTATTCTCAATGCAAGGAAGTGCATGCAGGGCATGGACACTCGGGGGATTGTTTCCTCTTAGGGTACATGGTGTCAATCTGCAAAGGATATAAACAAGGCTCTTCTTGGTTGGTGATGAAAATTGTTGAGGTAGTAGGCTTATAATGAGAAAGAAGAAACCAACAATAGGCTCGATACTGCAAGGAGGAGGATGAAATGAAATTACAACTTAACTCTAAAGAATGTAATTTTTTGTAAATTTAGTCCCTTAGGCCTGAAAAAGTATAAAACAATACCCAGGAGAACTCTTCTAGCCAATGTTGACTAGAGCGTTCCTTTTTCGAAATTAGTCTACTTGGTCCGAAAAAGGGTTAAACTTACACCAAATAGACATATTTTCAAATCCATTTAACGAGTATGAAAGAGATAAGGTCACTCGATAATATTTTTTCTTTTGAGAGAGTCGGAAAAGAGATTAAAAAAGACTCGGAGGGAGTCCCATAGGTGAAGGTCAGAATGATTATGAGTAATAATATGAGATTCGAATGCAAAGTCATATCAAAACTAAAAGGGACTCCCAGTCTTATGGAATAATTTATGCATGGGCACCAAATGACATAAAAGTTCTAACTAGGGCACCCTTGTTCGGTAAGCCTTTACCACTTAATAACAACACTTCTAGTAGCAGTAAGAAGATTTTGTGTCACTAATAAATGGGTTTGTACCTAAGGCATACAGATCACAGTCATAGGATAATGAAAATATGCAAGATGGAGTGACAACCTATCCTATATGCTGGTGAAAGAAGATACCTGCCGAAGTCACGAATGAGAAATATGATGCTAGAAACCTCAAAAAACTCTGGACAAAACCACCAAAACCAACTTCTTCCACTGCACTATTAGTCCTCTAGGTCAAAAAATTAGCATAAACTATATAAAGTGGATAAACATTTTCTACTAATAGTAAAAATAACCAATTTTACCATACCATTTGCGTTTTTTACCCACATAGTGCATTTTGGACCTATTTTCCCACGATCTTCAAGTGTCAATTGCGGGAGCTACAATCAACGAAATTGACAACTGTCTGGACCAAGTAAGTACCCCTCCCCTCCTTTTCATTTCTAGTGTTTTAAATTTCAAATTAAGTCTTCATTTTTTGAGCATTTGAGGGTGAAACATACAAATTAGGGTGCAACATACAAATTAGGGTGTATACGAGCTATAGCTTATCAGGTCACGTATATGTAGACATGTGCACGGTCAAAGAAAAGATTGACTGCATATATGTGGCCCTACACACAACTGTTAAGACTGTAACCTATGTACAAGTCCACAAACAAGTTTTTTGATGGATTTAACTCAAAAAATGGTTTTCCTTTTGTAGGATGTTGCTTGAATGGACAGAGAGGGAACATGAGGAAGTAGATGCGGGGGCCCAACTGGCTCTAAAATTATGTGGCTTATACAAATTTTGGGATCTCAAAGGGTTGAGGGATAAAGTGAGGTTACTCCAAATGCTAGTAAACTTCTCGGATTTGTAGATAGAGTCCTTCAATCTTGATGGGAAACCATTGAGAATTGACGTAGATGGCATTTGATTTCTAACAGGATTGTCTCATCGGGGAAAGGTGGTGAATCTCAAAGCCTAGGGGGCTGGGGGTGGTATGAATATAGAAGATTACATTTCCACCCACTGTGTTGCAGGCACATATAAAGTAAGGATTGAACTCCCCATCGGGGTGATCAAAAACCTTAGTTTGAAGATCGTCGTTATTTTCCTTACACGGAACTCAGGGTCGGCCTCATTGCACTGTGCTTCAAGTCCTCTCATGTTCTATGCAGTGGAGTGATTGTGACCCATGGCTTATGACTGGTGTACCTCACTACTGAATAACATGAAGAGTCAACTGATAGATTGCAAACAAGGGAGAAAGATAAACTTTGGGTTTGCATCCATATTGTGTAGTTTTTTCTTTGAGTGGGTTCTAGGCTTGAGCCCTAGAGTAGAGATCATTCCACATGGATCGTGCAATCCAGCCATGTCACGGTGGACCGACGTGATGAGGCGGTTAGGAGGTGGTAGGGTACCAACCCCCTACAACGATGAGTTCTTCTTCTGGTGGCATCGACAAGTGATAGTCATAGATGACTACCCTTATGATGGGATCGACTATAGAGGAGATACATATATTCCTTTGCCACCAGGCTACGCCTACGGTGATATAGGTATGAAAAGTGTTTTTTTTTATATATTTCATTTTTTTGTGTTTTTCAAAAAAGAATAAAAAAACACAAGTATTTGTGTATGGCATCAAGTATTAACAATGGCTTTGTCGTGCAGACGTGGGTCCTCAACGACCAGACGAATTCCCACAACATCAACGGAGGAACCGGGGAGATGAGCATGTGGGAGGATATGCGGATATAGTTCTTTAAAATGTGTAGGGGAACCTGTCTCGATTGACACACATGATTCCTATGGTTCAGGTGGAGGATCTTCCAGAGGCTATGCAATGACAGGTAGTGGGTGTGCCCCGTGCATGGGTATGACTCTTCTCATGTCTCGCAAATGAATTATTGTGCTATCATAATACGCATATGATGCCACAGAGATAGATTCCATGGTCATTATATCTATCAGCCATATATGTATTTTGAGTGTGTGAGCCCATTTTGTACTATGACACCATATTTTTTGGAGATATGAAATATAAAAAACATTGGTCTTCGGCTTTACTTATAGACATAAAGTTTATGCAGACAAGAACATGACAGCTAGAGAATTTACAGTAGGGGAGCATGTACTTTTGAAAGTGAAGCCCAAGAAAATCTCTTTGAAATTGGGTAGTTGTACAAAGCTGGCAGTCAGATTCTGTGGTCCATTTGAAATATTGGACAGAATAGGGATAGTTGCATACATGCTTCCATGAATATGCATAATGTGTTTCATGTCTCTTTACTAAAGAAATATGTACATGATCCTAACCATGTTATTGATTGACATCTGATTCAGGTAGAGACAGAGGGAGATTTCCAGGTTCATCCAGTGCAGGTATTGGACAGAAAAGTCAAAATGCTCCGGAATAGATTTATAGAGCTGATAAAAGTTCAGTGGACCTGCTACGGTCCTGAAGATGCTACCTGGGAGCATGAAGATTTCATGTGGGCAGAGTACTCGTATCTTTTTGAATAAATTTGAGATTTTGATTTCTATTTTGTATATGCACTAAGGACAGTGCCAGAATAAGGGGGAGGGGATGTAACACCCCAAGTTTTGAACCCCCATTTTAAATAATGTATTGGTACAATGTTGAGAGGCCAGGGTGCCCAAAAAATTATTAAAGGGGCTAGTGTGCCCAAGAAATGTAATGTTTTGATCATTATTAATAATAAACACATTGATGGCTGCTAGACAGACAAGGAATAGAGTTATAGGGGACTATGATTCCATAGGGGAGGGGGCTGGATGGGACAAGTATTTATTACTTTTTTTAACTACCCCTTTTTGTCTAAGGGAGGGGATTGGTTACATGAGCTTCTTAGGAAAATCCAGGAGGTTCTTGATTCCCCACAAAGTTACTTAAACCTGCCTCTGGTCTGATGGGGGGTTCGACTAATGGCTTGTTTGTTGATTTCCTGTACGTTCATTCATTTCCCTCACGTACTTTCATTCACCCTCTTACCCATTCATTGATCCATACTCATCCACGTCTTGTCTTGGGAAAGGGAACCGAATTGTTGAAGAATTATTCACGAGATAGTTGGTTGTAATGGTTGTTGGTGCAATCCAGCCATGACCTGGGGCCTGCATATCTGAAATGCGTTGGCATGTCCCCTATTTTTTCTCATAATTGCAAGTCCTAAGAGTTCCAACATTGAGACTTTGGACCAGCTGTGTTGGAGGCCCTGGAAAAAGGAGACGGACTGCCTGAGGGATTGCGTGTAAGAGAAGGGTGGAAGTCCATTCTCTTGGGAGGTATAGGCTGGGTAGAAGAGAGTTGGGTACTTGGATTGTTGTGGGTGCTGGGAAACCTGTGAGAGCTTGAGAGATGACTGGTTTGGGAACCCAAGTACACTGTGGAACCTTCCTTGTGGATTCATAGCCCTGGCTTAGGGGTGACACTACTGTTGAGATTTGGAGAAGTTGTGTCTATGGTTGGGTGGAACGTCCTTGGTCTGTAGCCAGTTGGTGTCGCCTTTTTATAATGATAAGTGCTCTTTGTTGTGATATTATTATCTGTGTATGAATGTATTCAGCTGTGTATTTTAATTATCGTTTAACTAAATCTTAGATTATGCATGCTTGTTGGATATTGTTGTGCATGTCACTAAATCTTGTATCTGATGTGTTCTTATTAATTAAAGAAGGTATCGGTGAGAGTATGAAGTCTAAGGGTGGGCTTGTAGGTAGCATGCCCCGATCTGTGGGTGGTTGGGGATGTTACACCATCACATCTCTTCTCAGAGATAAGATGCCACCATTCTAGTGAGTCTTTCACTCTGTAATTTTACAGTTCTGTACATTTTACTCATTAATATAAATTGGGTATCACTGTATATTTGTGCCTCTTTTTATATATTTGATATATTTCTATTATATTATTGGATCTCTTGCAATATATTTGTATATTTCCTTGTTATATCTCTACCTTCATTTCGTTCTCAAAATAATCTGGATCGGTGGTAACAGAGCAGGCTACTCCTTTTCGTTTCTTGTGCATTTCCTCGACGAGGTGAGGATATAAAGAGTTGGGTCTCGAGCTAGTTTCCCTTTAGGATAACCTCTCTCACTAGCCTAATCACCCTCTCATGGTGGAAGAGAAGAGGAATGAGGGAGAATAAGATCCCATCAAGTTTTTTCTCGTGGAATCCCTCACGCAATAGAGGAACGAGATGTTGGAGAATTTTTCCCAAATCCTTCAACGATTGCCGACAATAACATGTGCGTCTTCATCAAGAAGTCACTTTGGAGACACTACCCCATTCAACGTACAATTTAATTTTGATATTCCTGTATTTGAAGGTCATATCGATGCAGATGATTTGGAAAAATGGTTAAATTTGCTAGAAGGTTATTTCTCTGTTCACAATTTTTTTGACATATAAAATATCACCTTTGCACTCCTTAAGTCTCTCCCCCATGTCAAACATTGGTGGGAAACTTACTGGGAGAAAAAATCCACAGAGGAGTCTGGAATATTTGGGGTCGAGCCCAATTGGTATCTTTTTATGGATGCGGTCAAGGAGCAATATTACCTTGTGGGAAACTATGATGAACAGTACATGAGATGGACCACGCTGCATCCAAAGCGGGACCAAACAGTGCTCAAGTTCACAAATATCTTCCATACCTTGCGCATGATTATGGGTATCAAAGGCTCTGAGCAACATCTAGTTATGAAAAATTGCGGGGATCTACACAAGTACATCCAAACCGAAATGTAGTTTCTTGTCATCTCATCACTAAGATTCTCTTATAGATATGATGTTGAAATCAAATAGAAATTTAAATAGTAGAACAAGCGGGAATATGGGTCTGCAAATCCACAAAACCAAAGTATGGTAAAGGAATCCCTAACTCACAGAACATTCAACCTCAAGAAAACCAATCCAAGCCACAAGAAAAAAAGAGCAACGAGAAGATGAATAAGGACACTGGGAAGTGGTGCGACTTCCACAAAATCCCTTGGCACAACATCGATGAATGTCGCTCAAAATAGTCATAAGTAGTCGAGCTCAAAGAAACAGAGTAGATCCCTAACTTGGACTCTTATTTAGAAAACAATAAAAGGTGACAAATCATTGATGCAGAACCCACTGCTATTGTTGCGACCACAACATTCCAACTAGAAGATCTAGAGGATACCGAGGGGGAGTGCCTTTTCCATTCACAGATGTGGGTGAAGGGGACCCTGTTGCATACTATTGTTGATAAAGGAAGCCAAAAGAACCTCATCTCAGTAGAGGTCATCAAGCAGTTGGATTTTTTGACAACACCATGCCTACATCCATACAACGTCGGATAGCTCCGCTAGGGATGAAACTTTTATGTTAGCCAACAATGATGCATGTCATATGGCATCAATCCCTTCAAGAATGAGGTACTGTGTGATGTTTCCCCACTCGAAGTATGTGATGTTCTATTATGCCAACCATATATGTGGAAGCATCTTGTTGTCTATGAGTCTCTACCGTGTAGTGTCATTGTTACTCTAGGGGGTCATCTCTACCGGATACCAGAGGTAGCTCCGAATACTATCCCACTGAAATAGTTTCATAAAGTAATCTATCATACTGCAAAGTTTAGTCTCTTCACAATCTGATCAGAAGTTGAACAGAACGACACTGCAACCTCGGCCCAAGACCCTTCTATCCAACATATGTAGATAATTAATATTGTAGAAGAGCACAAAGACATTTTGGCTTCACCTACAAGGATGCCTCCACACTAACTAATCAGGAAAATATATAGTAGATCCCTTCATACTCCTCATGTTGCATCTTCACCGAAAGAGTCCTCCCACTGATTCAGAATCAGATCTAGGAGCTTGATGGGGCTCAGAAAGGCTTAAAAATAAAAGTTCTCAGAATGGCTTCAAAACGGACGTGTGTGTAGGCCTCATTGATATGAACCCAACGCAACTTGAATGTGCTAAAACATACGTCGTATGATCATTTATGGAGATCTGTTCGTTTTTCCAAACATGGAAAAAAATGATGACTGTACAGTTAGTACAGTCCATACAGTGCCACGCGACATCTGACTGTACAAGCCGTACGACTGTACAACTGATAGGGCAGGCACAGTTGGCAGCTTCTGGAGGTGACATGTGGCAGGCTAACTGGGTGTATAGACGCTAACGGGGACAGGACAGGTGGACCAAACTGGGGGTGACATGTGTCACCACTTCAAGGGTGACATGTGGCACGCCCGTACAACTTACGTGGTAGGTACATACATGTGGCAGGTTCCTGACTGGGTAGAAGACGTGGTCCAATCGTGAGATGACAAGTGGAATATTATGTGGGCGATTGGTGTATTACCATGTGGCCCAGACATGGGTTGCCACGTGGCACCCATTCATTGGCTAAAATTATAGCAAAATTTTGGTGTCCACCGAGTTTGAACGCTTGACCTCAGTCCGGGGCAACGTTTTGGCAGGGGCTGGGCTAGCCAGTCCGCCCGCACTTTGAGTCTTAACAATATATATGTTCATATATATTTAAATTTTAAAATGGTTTTGGATGGAGGCGGAAAGGGTCGGGGCTAGGCCCCAGCCCATGGCCTCATGTAACACCATACACCCACACTTCATACTTTGGGCGTGAAAACTCTCCACCGTTACGTTTGTAGGCGCGAGGGCCATGAGATACGACCTTACCACCGATGCACCTGATGCCATATGACCCGGGCGGTGACCAGTAGTTGGGCGCAACAATCGGACTTCGGTCCTATTACATTCAACATGTGACTGGTGCTAGCAGGGGTTAAGGGCCAACACGCAGCCCTTGGGGGGATGGTGCTTGGCCACATGCGTTCATGCGACCGTGTAGAGGGGGTGCGGGCCTAGGCCAAAGGGGCTTAGCCCATAATATTTTCAAAAAAAATTGTTTTTAACCATATAATAGTGATTGTTTATGGATTATAGCCCTGGTTTTGGAGATTTTTAGTCCTTTTGGGGGGATATTGGGCCCTTTTTTAGGCCAGATCTTGGGAGGAAGTTGGGAGATGGTTACCAACTTTAGATCTATATAAACTAGGTCTTCTTGAGACCATGAGAGGACATTCAGAGTAGGTTTATGCTAAATATTTGCCAAGCCAAAGCCATTCTTATGCAGTGAATCTATTGAGGAGCGCACCTTTGCGGGCCATTTATGGGAGCTCCGGTCATCCGATTTGAGTGTTGTTTCTTTTTTGGGGTTCTAGAGATCTGGTAGAACAAGACCATATTAATTTTGTAACCTTTTGGCATTATTGTGATGTCATTTTAAAGCTTTGAACATAAAATAAGAAAGCCTCACCCACTGAGACAAAGGCCCAAAGACATAGGCGAGATTGTCGAACTCCGTTATCACATTGGTGTTTATGGTTTGTTGTTGTTTATGCTTCATTTAAGATCTGTATATGTGTATATGGATGTTATGTTTTCTCATCATTTATTCCTCTTTCATTAAGATTCCTAATTGGTTAATTCACACATGCATAATAACTCAACCATTGTCGTATAAAAGATCTTTTCGGATCAAGAGATATCAAAGCTAGTTGACGTTTGGATTTGAGTTTTGCATGTTAACCAGGGAAAAGACACTTCGTGGTGAAGGTGATCTCGTTGAAGAGAATCCATTGATTGGATTGAGAAAGAGAACTTCTCAAAGCGAGAATATGGCATTGGAAGAGGGACTTTCTCAGGATGAGAAAGAGTTTCGAAAACGTTTCTTTGCTATGTCGGAGATGATGAAGGTTTTGTATGAGGATTACTTGGAACGAAAGAGACTAGTTCTTGGTGAATCTTCAAAGGGAAAACGTGAAGAAGGAGAGGATCCTCTTCAAATTCCTCCTTCACCTCCATTTTCACCTCCTCCTTATTCTTCAAGTTCAAGTTCTAAATCCAATGCAAAGAAACATGTTCATAATCATAAGAATGAAATGCCTTTATTAAAACTTGATGTTAAATTCGAATTACCCATGTATGATGGTGAATTTAATGCAGAGAGACTTGACAATTGGGTGAGATAGATGGATGTTTATTACAGTGTGCAACAGATTAAGGATGAGGCAACTCAGATCAAGTTGGCATCTCTTAATCTTATAGGCACAACACTCATCTGGTGGCAAAGCAAGTTGCAAAATGGCACGCAACAAGTGGGTAATGGATTTCCATCATGGAAAATTTTTATTTATTCACTTAGAAAACAATTCTATCCTTTGGGTTATAAAGAGAAAGCATTAATTGAATGGCAAGCTTTAAAACTAAGAAAAGGACAAACAATGCAAGAATATACTAATGGATTTCGTAAAATGGCATTGATGTTAGATATTCCTTTACATACCCAAGAAACTCTTATGAATTATATAGGAGGTTTGCCTGCACATATTCAAAATATTGTATTCATGTTTGGACCAACTAATATTGATGAGGCTTCTGTTCAAGCGACATACATTGAAGTAGGGAAAACAAATGTTGGTGTATCAGGGGAATCGTCTTCCAAGAAAGAGGACAAAAGGAAGTGGCATGTAAAGAAGTAAAATTCAGTGGCGAGAAAGGAAGAGAAGCCCTCTTGCAAGAATTGCAATAAAGAGGGGCATGATGAGGACCATTTTTGACAACTGCATCCTGAGAAGAGGCCAAAGTGGTTCAAATAAAGGAAAGGGAGGAAAAAAATTGCAACAACAACACGACCCACAGACTTGGGATCAGATTCAGGTGATGAATCTAAAGTATCATTGGTTGGTATGGTAGGTAAAATTGGTGAAGGGATTGATTGTAGAAGTAACTTGTGTTACATAAGGGTCATCATGAGACACACTAAGGTTGACACATTGATAGATAGTGGATCTCAATCTAACTTAATTTTTGAGGAATTGGTTAAGCAATTGGGATTAAAAACACAGATGCATCATAAACCATACACACTTAAATGGATAAACAACCATCATCAAATGCACATAACAAAACAATGCACATTAAAATTTGCAATTTCATATAAGTTTGTAGACGAGGTAACATGTGATGTGGTGCCAAAAAGTGAATGTGGAATGGTCTTAGGAAGTCCATACTTGTATGATCGTAAATCAATCTTCTATAGGGAAAAGAATCAATATCATTTAACGAAAGAAGGTCAAGAATATGTGGTTCATACTCATCATGTAAAGGAAAATAAAACTCTTCAAACTATGGAACAATTAAAGAAGGCATCTCAAGCAAGAAACACACCTATAATTGTTTCAAATCAAATAATTGATCTTAAGCAAGAACATGAGATGATTGTGGAATGGAAAATCAATCACAGTTTGCTTCAAGATAAGCTAATGTCCTGCAAATATTATAAACATATCATATTGTTTGCAGTCATATTTTTGATGCTATCATTAGTAATTTTATCTATATGGATGATAGTGGCTTCAGTAAGATGTGATAGGGTGCAAATGGCTAACAATATGCTGTCAGTTGTCATGAATGTGTTATAGTTGATCTTGATGAGACAGGTACACAAGACAGAGTTCAAATATAGGGAACAAGTCGGCTGGCCTATCCCGAGCTTGATGACTGGTCAGTAACCTTTTGGGGACCAAAAGGTCTTTTAGTGGGGAGGTGTGATCCAGAATCGGATCCAGGAGCTTGATGGGGCTTAGAAAGGCCTAAAAATCAAATTTCTTAGAATGGATTCAAAACAGATGTGTGCGTAGACCTCATTGATACGAACCCAATGCAACTTGAACGAAATCAAACAGACGTCGTATGCTCAAGTTATGGAAATATGTTCGTTTTACCAAACATACAAAAAAATGATGACTATACAGTCTATACAGTGCCACGTGGTAGCTGACTGTACAGGTCATACGACCATACAACTGACGTGGCATGCACAATTGGCAGCTTATGGAGGGGACATGTGGTAGGCTGACTGGGCGTACAGACACTAACATGGACATGACAGGTGGACCAATCAGGGGGTGACATGTGTCACCACTGCAAAGGTTACACGCTCGTACAAATCACGTGGCAGGTGTGTTGACATGGCAGGTCGCTGACTCGATAGAAGATGTGGTCCAATTGCGAGCTAACAAGTGGAAAATTATGTGGGTGAGTGGTGTGGTGCCACGTGGCCCATACATGGGCTACCACGTGACACCCATTCATTGGCTAAAGTTATAGAAAACAATTGGTGCCCACCGAGTTCAAACGATTGACCTCCGTCCGGGGCAACGTTTTAGCAGGGTTTGGGCTAGCCAGTCTACCTGCACTTTGAGTCTTAGCAATATATATGTTCAAATCTATTTAAAGTTACAAAGGGTTTTGGATGGAGGTCGAAAGGGTTGGGGCTAGGCCCCCTAGCCCACGACTTTATGTAACACCATACACCCACACTTCAAACTTCGGGCATGAAAACTCTCCACCGTTAAGTTTGTGGGAACAGGGGCCATGAGATACAACCTTACTACTGACGCACCTGATGCCATATTACCCGGGTGGTGACCAGTAGCTGGGCGTGACAATCGGGCTTCGATCCTATTTCATTCGACATGTGACCGGTGCTAGCGGGGGTTAAGGGCCAGTGCGCAACCCCTAGGGGGATGGCACTTGGCCACATGCTATAATGCGACCCTGTAGAGGGGGCACGTGCCTACTACAGAGGGACTTAGCCCATAATATTTTCAAAAAAAGTGGTTTTTAACCATATAATAGTGATTTTTTTATGGATTATAGGTATGTTTTTGGAAATTTTTAGCCCTTTTTAGGGGATATTGGGCCATTTTTTAGGCTAGATCTTGGGAGGAAGTTGGGAGATGGTTACCAAGTTCACATCTATATAAGCCAGACCTTCTTGAGGCCATGAGAGGACATTCAGAGCAGGTTTATGATGAATATTTTCCAAGCCAAAGCCACTCTTATGCAGTGAAGCTATTAAGGCGCGCACCTTTGTGAGCCATTTCTGGGATCTTCGTTCATCTGATTTGAGTTTCATTTCTTTTGTTGGGTTTTAGAGATCTGGTAGAACAAGACCAGATCATTTTTGTAACCTTTTGGCACTGATGTGATGCTATTTTAAAGATTTGAACATAAAATAAGAAAGCCTCACCCACTGAGACAAAGGCCCGAAGACGTGGGTGAGATTTCCGAACTCCATTATCACATTGGTGTTTATGGTTTGTTGTTGTTTATGCTTCATTTCAGATCTGTATATGTGTATATGGATGTTATGTTTTCTCATCATTTCTTCCTCTTTCATTAAGCTTCCTAATTGGTTAACTAACACATGCATAATAACTCAACCATTGTCGTATAAAAGATATTTTTGGATCACCCACACTCGGGTAGATCATGCAGCTAGATAGGTTGAACATATCCAATGCCTCCAACAATAGTTTCATAACAACCTTCAACAAGCCAAGCAACATAACTTCTTGAGCAAGGAAATCAACTCACCAAGGTTCAGATTCTGCAAACACTTCCCCATCTCCCACGAGAACTCAATGCAATGGAGACCATTACTTCCTAAGGAGGGAGGATTGATCTATATGGATATCGGTGGCAACCTACCTATTCCACTAGCTCAAAGAATAGTTTTCCATTTTGGCAATTGTTTACAGTTTTTCGAGTCCCAAACTTCTGGGGCCATTTTGAGGCTCTAAACGACATTTTTTTGGACTTTTTTGGGGGGTAGAGGTTACCAACAACATCCCCTGACCCCTGTGGAAGTTGTACTTCTCATATAGACGTTTCTGACTATTGATGTTTGGGAAGCATCGAAAATACATTCTACTAGATTGATAATTAATAATAAGATTATTAATTATTAAGTA
>SNQJ01S0002683.1:73985-84959 GCA_010110895.2 Picea sitchensis
CTCTTACCGCCCATGTCTCCTGCTAACACCTGTTCCCCACTCCATCTCTCTCATATCCCAATCACATCTCCTTCTCCCCTTCCACCTTTCTCTACTGCACACCTATCCTCCACTCACTGTCCCACCTTCGTACCTCACCCTATTACCTCCTTCCATGTGTCTTCCACTCACCCCCATGTCACCTCCACCTATATGTTTGTCCCCACTCTCCATTTTCCACCGCATCCCCTCTCCTTGCCACATCACCCCAACACCTCAGCGTTAGCATTCGATCGCCTACACTCTCCCGGTCACCACCTCACTGCTTGTAGTTGTCCACCTGGACGCCGAGTATATGCCATAGCTCATTGGGTTTTCAATAATCATCTCACCGACTCCTCGTCATCATCCTTCGTTCGCCTAACAGACAACGAAGGAAAGACCACCATGACTTCCAAGCATAGGCATTGACTCTGCCCACTCATATGCCAATGGATTAGTTAATGTAAGCGAGGAAGGTGGGTGAGACATCGTCTCCTTCCTTAAATAGACAACCATAAAGGGACAAACGCAAAGGCAGACAGTCAGTCCAGACTAACAAAGATCGTGTCTGGAAAAAGACTGCATGGGCAGTCTGACCAACGTCTACATGCGCAGCCTGATAGAGAAGATCATCAACGCAAAGCTTTGAAAGCATGACAGGATCACCTCAAGAAGTTGGAGCCAGTTCAAAGTATATGTAGGCATTTTTTCCATTTTGTTTAGTGTCGATGGTTAAGCTACGCTCCTGATTTGTAAAGTTTTAGTAAAGCCTCTGGTTATCTGGTTATGTATGACTTTTTGAGACTTCTTGTTTAATAATAGTCAGCCTTCTTCCCCATCTCTTTTGCCTCTGATACTGAAAGTTCGGACATGTATGATCTAGTCGAGTTGTTGTGAATGTGTTGCAATGTATGTTTGATTGCAATGTTGTTGTAACATTTTTAGTTTCTTGAAGCTCTGAATCAAGAGGATCTTGTCCTCAGAGTTTTTCTCTCCTCAGGCTGTTGGAAGACCGGATGTCCATAGAAGTCCTTTACATTTTATCCTCAAGTTCTACCCCCTACTCACCCTTACTACAACTTACTAACTGAAGTTAGATCAAGACCTCATCTGCCTATGCATATCAGTGGAGTTTTCTGAGTTAAAGCGATACTATCCTGATTTTGCATCCATTAGACCACCCTTAAAATTATTTATTGTGACATAAAACTGATGGGCACTGGACTTACCTCTGCTACAATCTAGAGGTGACTTCTAGTGCTAACATTTTTGGCGCCGTTGTCGGGGACGAATTGAATATTTTCCCTGGGATTGAATGACAAAACTTACTGGTTCTGAAGGTGCATCATAACTCAATACATTGAATATTACAACTATGCACCTGGTGACTCCACTGTCACGACTCCACTATTCAGTTGTGGCTTCTAGAGGCAGGCACACGAGGTCTACTCCACAACTTCCTTTAGCAACACCTGAATCTGACCCAGAGAAAATTATCAGAAAGAGAAAGACCCTTCAAGAGGATACTTCAGCTACTGAACCAGGTATTTCTGATGATTTTCAACATCTTCCTATAGCAACTCCAGTAGTTGTTTCTCATTTTCCTATTACACCATCTGCTGGAGCTTCTAGAAGTTTAAATTTTGGGAGTTTTCCTGCTGATTTACCCTCTCCTAGTTTCACTACTCCTTCTCCTGTTAAAGTTGTTTATTTTATAGAGAGGGAAACCTCTATTCCCTCAAGCCCTTTAGCTTTTTCCCCAAATCCTCTGTTGTTTCCCTTTTCTCCCGCAGGCTTAGTTCCACTCTCCCCGGTCCAGACTCCATCTCCTCCTATTTATCCTCCACCTCTCATCCCTATGGCAGGTGCTAATCCCCCTAGGAACATAATGGATGCCATAGTGGCCGCAAGATATGCCCCTCTAATCCTACCTCAACCAATGAATGCTCTCCCTGTTGGAGATTAACTGAAATACACGCCCAAGGTCACTGGAGAAGAAGACATAACTATCAAAGAGAACCTTGCTTCCTTCTATAGTTATGCAGACAATTTGAATATTGAAAATGAGGATGTGTAGATGAGAGTTTTTGTCCAGAGCCTTGATGGTGAGGCTAGGAAATGGTTTAGAGGATTAACCCCTGAATCCATTGTTGGGATTGAAGCTTTAGATGATGTCTTCTTGAGACAATGGGGGGATAAAAAGTGTTTTATGTATTATATCACTGAGTTTGGGTCTCTAAAGAGAAAAGAGGGAGAATCTGTCTTTGACTTCTCCAAAAGATTCAATAAAATGTACAATAAGATCCCTGTTGAGATAAAGCCTACAAAAGCCTCTGCTAAAATTACTTATGTTAGTGCTTTTGACCCTGATTTATGCTTCATGTCAAGAGAAAGAAGAGCTACTTCCTTGGCTCATATGTAAGATGCAGCCCTAGAAGTCGAGTCCAATGTGTTGGCAGTTGAAAGACTCAGGAATAAAGCTGATAAAGACAGAGGAAGAGGGAGATCTGAAGCCTCAATATCTGGTTCCTCTGCATCCCATCCTCAAGTAGATGAATTGACCAAGCTGGTGAAGTCTCTTTCTGCAGAAATGGAGAAGATGAAATTTGAAGGAAAGTAGAGTTATAAGAGTGCCCAAAATGATGAAAATAGAGGCAACTTCAGAAGACCGAACAATACCCCTCAGATACTTCCAAGAGAGCCCCGAAGCAGAGATAGGAATGATCAGAAAATCAAAACCCCTCTCCAAAATAATATCGTTGCTGATGAAGAAGGTGAGGAAGAAGAGCTTGGTCCTGAGATCCATTGTCTTGAAGACACCTCCCCATTCCCCCATCTGACCCAATCTGCATATGAGGAGTCCCTCATGGACAGACAAATAAATGATCTGAGTAAAGAGGAGGAGACCAATAGTAGTCCCCATAGATATAATCTCAGGTCTACGAGGAAAGAAGGGAAGTCTGACATCCCTGATCAACCTTCCAGAGAAGAGAAGCCTGCTAAAGACATAGCAAATAGCAACAAGGAGAAGAAAACATAGAATCCCTCACCAATAACCAAAGGTCCTGTCCAAGAAGTGAGAGAATTTGTGAGCCCCCCCTCCTATTTCAACTTTGAACATGAAATTCAAAAGATTAGGATCCTTGTACCCCTTTTAGAGCTAGTCAAGCACGAAGATTTTAAAAAATCCCTCTCTAAGCTATTGCAGCCCGAGCCATCTTGTCATTCCATAGACTCAATAAACCTTCAAGATGAAAATCTAGCAGTCATTATAAGTCCCTTGATAGAAGACAAAGATGATTCATCCCCTCCCTTCTACACATCTCTAAACATACATGACAAGGTGTTGCATAATTGTTTGATGGACTTAGAAGCATCTCATAATCTCATGCCCAAAATTTTCATGGACGAGCTGGGACTAGAAATCACAAAATCTTATCATGATTTGTATTCTTTTGACTTGAGGAAGGTACAGTGTCTTGGTGTCATCAAGGATCTGGTTGTGACCTTGTTTCACTTACCCATGAAAATTATAGTGATGGATATTGTGGTAGCCGATGTTCCTCCCAAGCTTGGCATGCTCTTGTCAAGATCTTGGATAAAAAGACTTGGGGGAACCTTGCAGATGGACCTCACGTATGCTACCATTCCTATGTTCGAAGGGGAGCATAGAAGACTGTACAAAGAAGCTCAGCTGTCCTACATTATCAGTGATGAATCAGACCCCACCAACCATCCTATCTTTGCACTTGATACTGATTTGGGATCTAGCTTATTGAAACTTACTGATGCTCTTGAACCCCCTCTTGAAATCAGAAATTAGTCCCTTACTCTCTGTGAATATTCTCCTCTGATTACCTCTGTTTGGAAAATTTTCTTTGATGGAGCCTCTTCTAAAGAAGGTTCTTGTGTTGGATTGGTCCTTGTTTCACCTGTTCAAGAGATTATATCTCTGTCCTAAAAATTAGAATTTGAAACTACCAATAATGTGGCAGAATATGAAGCTCTGGTTTTGGGTTTGAGGGATGCAAAGGACATGGCAATTAAAGAGCTATCAGTTTTTGGGGATGATGAGTTGATTGTCCATCAGATCAGAAACATTTATCAATCCAAGCACCCTCAGCTTAGAAGTTACAGAAATGAAGTCTGGGATCTAATTGATAGTTTTTTCTTGGCTTTCAACATTTCATTTGTTCCAATATAAGAGAATGTTATGTCCAATTCCATGGTTGTCTCAACAAGTAATTTCAGAGTCCATCTTCCACCCAAGATCAGGTATGATGTAAAAGTTAAATATAGACCCTCTATACCTGATAATTTCAAGCATTGGAAAGTGTTTGAAGATGATCTGAAGATCAAAAGATTCCTAGAAACTGTTGATGAATTTTATGCATTACACATTGATCAAGATCCTGATTTTGAAATAAATCCTCAAAGTGATGTTTTTCTGAAAAAAACTGTTGATCATCATATTGTCCAGCTACCCAACGATCATATCCCAAAGGGACTAGTTCCTTTGGAAAGACTATTTGACAGGAATGATGTGGCAGTAAAGGGTAAAGCCTCAAATGAGGAAGCTGATGTGAATGAGTGCAATATCGGCACAGAGGAGGATCCAAAATTTGTTAAGTTTTCAAGTAGCCTATCAAGGGAACAAAGGACTGAGTATGCTGAGTTATTAAGATAATTTGCTAATGTGTTTGCCTAGACCTATGAAGATATCAAAACATATGACACAAGCGTCATCAAGCATAAGATTCCATTGAAAGAGGAGGCCAAACCATTTAGGCAGAAATTAAGAAAAATAAACCCCATGATGCTGCCTATTATGGAAAGGGAGTAAAGAAGCTATTGAATGCCCAAATCATTGTCCCTTTGAGATACTCTGAATGGGTATCCAACCTGGTTCCAGTGAGGAAGAAAAATGGAGAAATCATATTGTGTGTCGATTTCAAGAATCTGAATAGAAGCTCTAAGAAGGACAATTACCCTTTGCCGAAGATGGAACACATATTGCAGAGGGTAATAGGTGCATCCAGGATTTCCATGATTGATGGATTTTTTGGCTACAATTAGATCTTCGTCCTGCCTGAAGACAGAGAAAAGACAACCTTCACCACTCCTTGGGGCACATTCATGTATGCCAAAATGCCCTTTGGATTGATGAACGCAGGAGAAACCTTCCAACGAGCCATGGACATCGCTTTCATTAGCGAAAGGGATAAATTTGTAGTCATCTATCTAGATGACATTACAGTCTTCTCCAGATCTGATAAAGAACATTGCCAGCATCTGAGAAGGGTCTTCCTGAAATGCAGAAGGTTTGGTCTCTCCCTAAATCCCAAGAAGTCTTTGTTTGCCATGTGAGAGGGAAAATTGTTGGGGCACATAGTATCAGCTGAAGGGGTCAAGATTGATTCAAGCAGAGTAGAATCTATCCAAACCTTGTCACTTCCTCGATCCCGGAAGGAAGTTCAGTCTTTCCTGGGAAAGATTAATTTTATGAGAAGGTTTGTTTCAAATTTTGTTGAACCGATAAAGCATATTACAACCATGCTCAAGAAGGGGAATGAAGTGAAATGGACTATTGAGTCCAGAAATTATTTCGACCAAATCAAGAAAGAACTGACTGAGGCACATGTTCTTATCAGTCCTAATTAATCCAAAGATTTTCTGATTTTTTCTTTTGCTNACACTGAAGGGATGGAGCAACCTATTTCATTTTTCAGCAGAGCACTAAGAGATGCAGAGGTGAAATAAGACATCATGGAGAAACATGCCCATGCCTTGGTAAGAGCTCTCAAAGCTTCCAGAGTTTATGTTTAGCATTCAAAGATCATTGCATATGTTCCTTCAGCTTCTATGAAGGACATTCTCATTCAACCTGACATAGATGGACGAAGGAGCAAGTGGATTGCCAAAATCCTTGAGTTTGATCTGGAAATAAAGCCTACCAAACTAGTTAAAGGCCAAGGTTTAGCCAAGTTACTGGCTGAGTCTAATTGCAAGGCTTTGGGGGTCAATTTCATCAGAGCCTGCTCAGAAAATCAGCAAGTTGAATTGTCTCATTTAGGTCCACAAGTCATCCCTCCATTGGTAGGATGCATCTGGTACAAAGACATCATATTCTTTCTGCAGGAGCTTAGACCTCTTGATGGAATGGGGAAAATCAAGGCAAGAGCCTTAAATATCAAAGCAATAAGATATTGCCTTATTGACCAGGTCTTGTATTGGAAAGACCCTCTAGGAGTGCTTTTGAGATGTTTAGACCCACAAGAGGCCCAAAGGATTATTTTTTATGTTCATGACATCTTATGTGGGGGACATCACTTCTGGAGGACCAAAACATATAAGATTCTCAGGGCTAGATACTTCTCGCCTACTCTATTGACTGATGTCTGTGCAAAGATCAGGGCATGTGTTAAGTGCCAAAATTTCTCTGGGAGGAAGCAACTCAAGTCTCTACCATTGAAGCCTATGGTATATGTAGGACCCTTTCAGCAGTGGGGCCTGGACTTCATTGGGGAAATTCACCCTGCTTCAAGTGGTCATCACAGGTGGATTTTAACTACAACGGATTATTTCACCAAATGGATAGAAGCTATTCCCACAAGGAATGCTTCTCACAAAGTAGTCATTGGTTTCCTTGAAGATATTATGGCAAGGTTTGGTTGTCTAAACATAATCGTCACTGACAACCCTGCATCCTTCAAGGCTAAGCCATAGGTCAAATTCTGTGAGAAGTTCATAATTTCATTAGTCCACTCCACCCCCTAATATCCCCAAGGCAATGGAATAGCATAGTCCTCTAACAAAATCCTTATAAAGATTATCAAAAGAATTCTAGAGGACAACAAGAAAGCATGGGATTCAAAGCTCAAATTCACTTTGTGGTATGACAGAGCGACAACAAATATATCTTTGCGTATCTCTCCTTTTCAGATCGTGTATGGAGTTGAGGCCATCTTTCCTCCTCATCTTGCCTTTCCAGTGGAAAAATTCTTCCAAGACTACCAAGGGGAGCTTAATGATATGATCAGAAGAATACAACAGCTGGTAGAAGTGCAACAAACTAGAGAGAAGATGCTGGAAAAAGTACATGAACATCAACAGAAGATCAAGAAGGCCTTTGACAGGAAGAACAAGAAAGAGGATTTCCATCTAGGAGATCTAGTACTCAAATCGGATGCACCCAAACAAGACAAGGGAAAACATGGTAAATTTGAAGCCCTCTGGATTGGACCCTTCAAAATTTTTGAGATATTTCCAAATAACACTTACAGGTTGTAGAATTTGGAGGGGGATGAATTTTTTGGTGGCCCTGTTAATAGGCATTTTATTAAAATGTTATTTTTTTGAGCCATACATGGCTCCTTCATGTCATTGTAAATACCACTTTTCTTTCTGTTTTATCGACCGAATCCACAACCCAACAGTAAGGAGACTAAAGCTACGAGTTCTTTCCATCTCACAGGGAGAAGGCCATCCCCCATGGAGCCAAATGTTATCACACAAGTTTGTAAAGGGGTGTTTTTCCCTCAGGAATGGACACCATGGTGAAAAAATGACTAGAAGCGGGCAAAAAACCCATGAAACCCACTTATCCTAAGTTTATGGTGCCCGGGCATGTTATACTAAGGGGCGCATAAATATGAGAGGCTGAGATCTGCACGCTTAGATCCATGACGCAGGATCCATATCGGACCGCCCCCCCCTGACCTTCTACCTTTAACGGGGGGTTCGAGTTGGTGCTTTTTTAGCACAGGCCCCCCACCATCGTGGCGCTTCCTCGTTAACTCGGACCCCCCCCACTCAAAACCTCTTACCACCTCCCCCCCCCCTCTNCCACCTTTCTCTACTGCACACCTGTCCTCCACTCACTGTCCCACCTTCGTACCTCACCCTCTTACCTCCTGCCATGTGTCTTCCACTCACCCCCATGTCACCTCCACCTATATGGTTGTCCCCACTCTCCCTCTGCCACCACATCCCCTCTCCTTTCAGCATCACCCCTACACCTTCACACCTCAGCGTCCGCATTCGATCGCCTACACTCTCTCGGTCACCACCTCGCCTCTTGTGGTTTTCCACCTGGCCGCTGAGTATACGCCATAGCTCCCTGATTTTTCACTAATTATCTCTCCAACTCCTCCTCCTCATCATCCTTCATCTGCCTAACAGTCCCCTGACTAACATCCAATAGAGAATAGACAGTGAAGGAAAGGTCGCCACGACTTCCAAGCGCAGGCATTGACTCTGCCCACTTAGATCCCAATGGATCAGTGAATGTAAGCGAGGAAGGTGGGTAAGACATCGTCTCCTTCCTTAAATAGACAGCCAGAAAGGGACAATCGTAGAGGCAGATAGTCAATCCAGACTGACAGAGATCGCATCTGATAGAAGATTGCATGGGCAGTCTGACCAACATTTGCATGCACAACCTGATAGAGAAGCTCATCAATGCAAAGCTTTGAAAGCATGACAGGATCGCCTCAGGCAGTTGGAGCCAGTTCAGAGTATATGTAGGCATTTTTTCCATTTTGTTTAGTGTCTATGGTTGAGCTATGCTTCCTATTTGTAAAGTCTTAGTAAATCCTCTGGTTATCTAGTTATGTATGACTTTTTGAGACTTCTTATTTAATAACAGTCAGCCTTCTTCTTTTGACTCTGATACTAAAAGCTCGAGCATGGATGATCCAGTCGAGTTGTTGTGACTGTTTTGCAATGTATGTTTGATTGCAGTGTTGTTGTAACGTTTTTGGTTTCTTGAAGCTCTGAATCAAGAGGATCTTTTCCTCAGATTTTTTCTCTCCTCAGGATGCTGGAAGACCGGATGTCCATAGAATTCCTTTACATTTTCTCCTTAAGTTCTCCCCCCTACTCACCCTTACTACAACTTACTGACTGAATTTATATCAAGACCTCATCTTCCTATGCATATCAATCTAGTTTTCTGAGTTAAAGCGATACTATCCTGAGTTTTCATCCATTAGACCCCCCTTAAGTTTATTCATTGTGACATAAAACTGATGGGTACTGGGCTTACCTCTGCTGCAATCCAGAGGTGACTTCTAGTGCTAACACATATTTTTATACATCACCATCCAATTCACATCGTGGAATGATAGGTACCCCACCATGAGCAAGAACTGTTTCACCCCACATGACCAGATGTCTTCCTTGGCACCGTCATAGCCCTTCTTGCTTATGACCTCCGGTGTGATGTAGGATGATGTGTCACATGCTGTGTGGAGGAGGTCATCCTACCTGAACTAATCTAGCAACGTGCTCAGCCCAAAATCGAAGACCTTCACGTCCCCATCGTCGTCTAATAACATGTTCTCCGAATTCAAGTCTCGGTGGTAAACACCTCGGCTATGACAAAATTTGATCACGCTTATCAGTTGTTGAAAATGTTTCCTCACATCCTCTTCCTTCAATATCCCCTTGTCGACAATCCTGTTGAAGAGCTCTATACCATTAACATACTCCATGATGATGTAAATCTTTGACTTGGTTGAATCCAGCAATGGGATACCCTCTAAAACAAATCTAGTCGTTCATAAACCCATTAGTCACATGGTTGTTCGTGGATGTTCTTGCCATCTCACATAGATTTTCTACATCCTTTTTGGCTTCATTGTTTTCAGTTGTGCTCTATATTAAATCAATAAATATAAACATTGTACTCACATTTTGTAGGGATTTGCTCGACATTGAAGAACGTGGTGGAATGATTGGAGGCTCGGTTGAGCCTATTGGCAGGCATATCCACCAATGTTCTACAATTTTTCCCATTAAATCCTGAGAAAACTCTTGAGACGATCCTTTAATCAAATGCCATCCTTCAAGCTCAAGGAAACAGAGCAATTAAACATGGGCTGCAGAGCGAAAGTATTCTTGGAAATTTCCCTGGAGTTCCCACATAAAATATGGTGGCCTTTAGATCTTCATCCTTCTCCGTCAATTCAATGACCTTAGAGTAACCCTATGATGTAGGATTAGGCACAGGCACGACCAAGCACATGGTCACATAACCCTTACCTACAAGACCATTCCATGGGCATTGGTGCTACCCACAGACCCAACTGCGAACACTCCTTCCCAACTATTGGAGGTGCCTAGGCGAACGTTGCCACTAGCTCTGATTCCAAAACGAAGTTGCCATCTAAGTTCCTAAAATTTTGATAGGTGTTTTGATGGGATATCCTTGATCCATGCGTCCATGCAAATCACATCCTATATACTTGATTGATATTCTAATTTGGCACATAAAGAGAGGATTGTTTAAATGTATGGTATGTATTGTGGCAACAACAACATTCGGCAAGGGATTATACAGATGTTGGCTTCCAAGTGTTTTTATTAAATTAATTTCATGTATAAAAAAATAAGATAGAAAGAAGTGAGATATGACTCAATTTAAAATTTTGTTAAGTTTATCATTAAAATAGTATGTGAAGTCTACAACGAAATAAATTTAGAATTATATTAAAAATATTTTAAAACGTCATTAAAACCAATAATAATAAAATATATTATAAGTTGAATTTGTTAAGTTTGTTACCAAAATAATATATAAAATTTAGTGTGAAAATAATTTTGAAATGATATTAAATATGTAAGAAACTATAAAAAAATATAATATTATAAGTTGAAATAATCAAAACTACAAAGTAAATTTCTCATCTTTAATTTTCAGTCCCAAAGAATCTATAGATCTCGGGTGGATTTAAATAAAAATACTCGATTTCATATAAATAATGAATGATGTTTGATGCAACATATGTATTCTTATTAGTTTACTTATCTGTCTAATTTAGGTTGGAGAAGATATTCATAAATTGATTATATGCAAACTAGAGCGACTTGCAGGATCTTTGGAAGGTAAAGAAAATATCTAATTCTAGATGTCAAGTTTGATGTGTTTTTTATTTTTCCAAATATCCAATA
>SNQJ01S0002683.1:87250-113326 GCA_010110895.2 Picea sitchensis
GGCCGAGATCCATCCATAGAAGCGGATTGACGGCCATCGGGTTTTCGGGGTTGAACAGTTGCCTGGGGTTTAGCAAGGGGAAGCACCATGGGTCAAAACGAATCTGGACTGTTCGATCTCATTGGGACAGGTGGCATCCTGTCGGCATATCGGGGTTTCGGGAAATAGAGAGCCCTTAGTTCATTGCGCTCGGAAGTACCGATCAGCGAAGCACCGAAAGCGCCTTTGGCGCCAAGCCCACGGTCTCAGCCCTGGGGCATATCAAGCGAGCCTGCAAATGAGGGCGGCTCCCTTCTAAAATGTTGAACGCCCCCTCGACCATTCATCCTAAGGACGTGTGTCGAAAGATCTGGCCGTGTCGGCGTTTCGGCGGTCGGGAGTTCATGGGGTGAGAATTTCATGTTGTTCAAAATCGCGAAACTCCGAATCCCGATAGCGCCCAGGATCTAGCCTGTGGTTATGGCACCTGGTCGTAAGAGAACAGGCCTAGAGGAGGGGTGCTTATGTTTGTCGTTTCACCACTTGGGCCCCAAAGCATTGAGCTAAACCTCAGAAGGAAGGCATTGTGATGCTCCAGATGCCGATTCGATGTGAGATAAATCCCAGTACCTGTTGGAGATTAATGAAGAAAGAGGGGGTGGTTCAAACCTCACCTCGCTCATTTATTACAGAGTATGGAGGTCCCAGCCAAAAGTCTGCCCAGGATTGTTCTCTATACCATTTCTCCTCAAGGAAGCCACGCCGAGTCTTCAACTCGCCAGAAGAACCTGCACATGCCAAGTCAACATTCAAAGGGTTCATCTACCTCTGGCGCTGGTCGTGCCAAATTAAGGTAGCATATGACAGAGCAATACAGGCCAGATTTGATTGAGGCGACGCCATCCATTGAAAGTTTTGGGATGCCTCTGCTGGGCGAAAGGAAGGGAAGGGTATATGTAGGCATTTTTTCCATTTTGTAAAGCATCGATGGTTGAGCAGAGCTCCCTACTGTAATGTTTTAGCAGCTATTCTAGCTTTCAGCTTATGCATCTGTATATGATATTTCTTGTTTTATGACAGACAGTTCCTCTTACTCCGTCTAATTTTCATCTTACGCTAAGAGGGTTCGTGAACGACTGACTCGCGTGAATTGTTGTAGTTCTGTTATGATAAATAATTTATTATTACATAATTGTGTCCTCTGGCTTTGCGTTTGAATGCAAGCCGATCTTGTGTTTAAATGCCTTCTTCTACAGTCTGTTAGAAACCTGTTGTTTATAACAGACCTCCGCTTCTCTCTTGTACAAGTCTTCCGCCTGTTCACCCTTTACTACATCTCACTGTCTGAAATTTACACAAGACCTCACTTGTTCATGCATACCTGGCCTGGTTTCGGAGTTGGAATGCTATTTTTTTGAGTTTCCCTCCATTCGATCACCCATCTATAAACAACCGTGACATAAAAATGATGGGCGTCGGGCTCTGCTCCTGCTCGCAATCCGGGAGTGACTTCTGACTCTAACATTTCTGGCGCTGTTGTCGGGGACGAAGTTGAAGATTTTCCCTGGGCAGAATGACATTGAGCCTCTGATTTTGAAGGTGCATCAGACATCGGAGCCCTTAAAATATTTCTACTGTGCACCTGGCGACTCCATTGTTTCCACATCACTGTTTCAGTTGTGACTACTGTTAGCACACCTGAAAGCTGACCCTAAGGATCTTTCTCGAGAAGGTTTCAGCAGCTGCTTTCTCAGTCTGAGAAGCTACCTGGGGTAACGACAATGTTAATATCTAGCCTTTGATGCTGAACAAGGACCAGGCATATTTGAAGCTGTGCATCTTTCACCTGGCAACTCCGTGATTCTAGGATCGATTGGCGACTCCACTATTTCGATATGGAGAAAATCCTGGCTCGAGGGTTTGCTCCTTTTAATTTTTCTGCTATTCCTGGTTTTCCTAATGATGTCCCTTCTCCGAATGAATGGAGCGATTATTTGCCCATATTTAGAGAGCGTGAAGAGGATAACCCTTCTCAGCATCTCTGGGAGTTTCATGAACTCATGCATCAGTGGGAGATACAGCATGAGGATGTATTATTGAAAATGTTCATGTTCTCGTTAGCAAGGGATGCTCGTAAATGGTATCATTCTTTACCTCCTGCTAGCATTTCTTCACTCATAGAATTTCATGCAGCTTTCACCACCCATTGTCAGAAGATTTATCCCTTTGAGTTAATTTTTTATAACTGTTGTGAGGGATACAATAGCTATATACAAGATAGAGCTACTTCTTACATAGGCTATGAGGATGATCCTGATGACTTGGATCAGAAATCAGTCCTTTCTCATCCCCATTCGTCTGCATCAGAGGAAGGTTATGAGAGTGAGGAAGACCTTGAGGAGGAGGAAGATGCTTTGGGTGAAGTTAGGGAATTGATAAAATCTCTCTTTGCCCAACTGGATAGGTGGGAAGCTGAACGATGTGCAGAGGATTTTCCAGTCCTTGAGGTAGATGTTCTTGGCAACTCTTTTGAAGAGGATATTGAAGATTTCATAGCCATAGAGACATCAGTTTATACCCCTGAGGATCCTGCTGTCTCAGATTTAAAGAAAGAAGCCATTGGGGAAGAGGACTGTTCTCTTTTTCTTCACGAGATTTCCCATGATGTATTTACATTTGGGATTGAAAAGGAGGATCTGGAGATCGTTCCTTTTTTGCAAGATGAAGAAGTTTGGTGCTCACCTAGATTTAACGACTATTTATTTGAGGAGCAGCAGAGCCCCACATCATAGATTGATGACCTGGGTAGCATCCAGCCTGTGTATGACAACTATGAATCAGGTTCTGAGCTGGACACCTAGAACTTCCAAGAGAAGACTACAAAGCCTCCTCCTCTGTTCACAAATGAAAGACCATGCAAGGAAATCAGCCCCCCTAAGTATAAAATTGAAAAGCAGAGCTTTCCCACAGGTCCTATCTATGATGATTATGACTCTGACCCTTGGGAGAGCTAAGAAGAGGCATCATAAGAACCAGAGGAGTAGTTGAAGATGCAGTTTACAGACTGCGTAGAGCCAGTCAGCGAGCAGCCACCGCCTGAGATCAATCAGCCTACGTCAACTGTCCACCCACCTGTGCTTACCATAGATATTCAACCACACATCCACAACTGTGTAGCAGAGGAGGATGCCTGTCGCCAATTTTCTAGAGTTTGCCACTGGTCCTATGAGCCTGTGAAGGAATACATGGAGTTGCATTTCCTTCATAAATTGGAGCCACCCTATTTCATCTCAACTTCAGCCTGTAAGGAGGAGTTGAAGAGCTTAACCGTTCTGCTGTCATGGTTACACCACTTGTTTGTAATCCTCGACAGAAGGAAGGAGCTTCCATTCAGGAAGTTACTTGATTGGCTATGGTGGAAATTTTCTTTCACCTAGCCTCATGTAAAAAGTATATTAGTATCAGGCTATACATAAATAAGCTCCTTTGAGCATGTATGTTTATTTTGTTCATTTTTACTTATCGGCATGTATTTTAAGTAGCCTGTTTCGAGTTTGACTCCATAGCCCGATAGCAAGGCACTGAAGCTACAGAAGGAGTTCTTAGAGCATCGCAAGGATGACTCTATCCCCCATGGAGCATAATGTTAGCAATTATTTTTGTCTTGGGCTTGAGAGCATCCAGGTCTGCGCATTGCATAGGAAGCGCCCAAGCGTAACACAAGATAATCCCATTTTTTAGCAGCAAGTCAAGCGAGTAGGTGAATTTTTTCCATCGGCAGCTGAGGTCCATCCATAGAAGCGGATCGACGGCCATCGGGTTTTCGAGGTTGAACAGTTGCCCGGGGTTTAGCAAGGGGAAGCACCATGGGTCAAAACGAATCTGGACCGTCCGATCTCATTGGGATAGGTGGCGGCCTATCGGCATATCGGGGTTTCGGGAAATAGGGAGCCCTTAGTTCATTGCACTCGGAAGTACCAATCAGCGAAGCACCGAAAGCACCTTTGGCGCCAAGCCCACGGTCTCAGCCTTGGGTCATATCAAGCGAGCCTGCAAACAAGGGAGGCTCCCTTCTAAAATGTCGAACGCCCCCTCGACCATTCATCCTAAGTACACGTGTCGAAAGATCTGGCTGCGTCGGCATTTCGGCGGTCGGGAGTTCATGGGGTGAGAGTTTCATGTTGTTCAAAATTGCGAAACTCCAAACCCCGATAGCGCCCAGGATCTGGCCTATGGTTATGGCGCCTGGTCATAAGAGAACAAGCCTGGAGGAGCGGTGCTTATGTTTTTCATTTCACCACTTGGGCCTCGAAGCGTTGAGCTAAACCTCATAAGGAAGGCATTGTGATGCTCCAGATGTCGATTCGACGTGAGCTAAATCCCAGTACTTGTTGGAGATTAATGAAGAAAGAGGGGGTGGTTCAAACCTCACCTCGCTCATTTATTGCAAAGTATGGAGGTCCCAGCCGAAAGTCTACCCGGGAGGGTCCCCCGTACCATTTCTCCTCAAGGAATCCACACCGAGTCTTCAACTCGCCAGAAGAACTTGCACACGCCAAGTCAACATTCCAAGGGTTCAGCTACCTCTGGCGCTAGCCATGCCAAATTAAGGTAGTGTATGACAGAGCAATACAAGCCAGATTTGATTGAGGTGACGCCATCCATTGAAAGTTTTGGGATGCCTCTGCTGGGCGAAAGGAAGGGAAGGGTATATGTAGGCCTTTTTTCCATTTTGTAAAGCATCGATTGTTGAGCAGAGCTCCCTACTGTAATGTTTTAGCAGCTATTCTAGCTTTCAGCTTATGCATCTGTATATGAGATTTCTTGTTTTATGACAAACAGTTCCTCTTACTCTGTCTAATTTTCATCTTATGCTAAGAGGGTTTGTGAACGACTGAATCGCGCGAATTGTTGCAGTTCTGTTATGATAAAGGATTTATTATTACATAATTGCATCCTCTGGCTTTGCGTTTGAATGAAAGTCGATCTTGTGTTTAAATGCCTTCTTCTAGAGTCTATTAGAAACCTACAGTTTATAACAAACCTCCACTTCTCTCTTGTACAAGTCTTCCGCCTGTTCACCCTTTACTACAACTCACTGTCTGAAATTTACGCAAGACCTCACTTGCTCATGCATACCTGGCCTGGTTTCGGAGTTGGAACGCTATTGTTTTGAGTTTCCCTCCATTCGATCACCCATCTATAAACAATCGTGACATAAAACTGATGGGCGTCGGGCTCTGCTCCTGCTAGCAATCCGAGAGTGACTTCCGATGCTAACAACCGGAGACACATGGAAATTGTCGCGGACACGTGGAAAGTAGCAGGCAGGACAGGTGGTATCCATGTAGAAATGGACACATGGAACTCTGTGACACGTTGGCCATAAGACGTCAGGTTGTTACATGACTCCGAGAGAATATCACTCCAAGATTTTTCCTTCCAGAACAAACAAAGTTCCCCCGAAGCCCGAAGCCCCGAAGAGACGAAGTCCCAAATTACTGAATTAGTTAATGATAATATTATATTCATATCAGGTCAACAAGTAATTAGCGAGAAAGTCACTTTGTGAGAAATTTTTTCCATCGCTAAATATGGCCAGGGGAGTTCTAAAATTGTCAGGTCGGTAAAAATTTAGCAGGGACGCTAAAGTGCCAGGGTCACCCAGATGGCACAGTGGAAACTGATCGACGACTCACATTCATTTCAGAAAGAGAAGGCGTCCGAGCGTTAATCTCCTAGAGAAATTCTGACATTGAAACCATTTAGTTTTTGAAAGTATTCTCATTCTAATTATACTGTGTTTTGCATAATCCATCTTGCTTTTATTTTCTTAATAAGATTTTGTAATATTTCCTATTATCAGTAGTGCAACAGATAGCTATTAAAAATCATAGATATCCCCATCACGTGTAACTTGATATATTGTTGGAGTCTGACTTACCATGTTGGAAATTTCCGTTCCTACCTTGTTGGTTTTATCTCTTTAATGTATTTATGAAATTCATTTATAATGATCTCTATATACTTCCAACTGACTTTCATCCCAATATTTAGAGTTAAGTACAATTTTCATGGTCACTTTTTTAATTTTTTCCATGGACAAAGTAAGCAACATCCATTTCATTCTATTAAATATATCATCTGGCTTGTCTATCTCTATATGTGTTGGGCTAAATAAATTTATATGTGGTGGCAAAGAAACAAATATAATTTTTTTTTAAATGTGTCTAGTGTTGAATATTCTTTGATCTTCTTGTGTGACCTCTGTGTTTTCTACTTTTTTCTATATATTAACACACATCTAACATTGTTTATTTTCACGAGTTTTCAGCACATTGAAGTTAATTTAAACTGTGTGAAAAGAAGGTGTCGAGACAGAGGAAGATGCCCTTTTTGTGAAACTTTTGTGCGTGAGCAGCAAGCCCAGTTTGCAGAGGTTGATCTATAATTTCTCTCTAGGAAGAGAGCATCTTTGTAACATGCCTATCCAATTGAAATATTTGTAAGAATAAAAATATTTGTAAGATGCCTATGACAGTTCAGTATAGTACCAACTGGTATATTTGTAACATGTTTATCCAGTTGATTTTTTTTTGGCAATGATAATTTTTTTTGAAGGTTTCTATTTCTGCAGATATTCTTGCAGATGTATTTACAAGTTTGTTGACCCTTGAATCTGTTAGGACCGAAACGGTAACCTAACGAGAATGTCAATCCTACTGCGTTTTTATAGATGTGTTACTCCTCTTTAAGTTTTTCTTGGGGCGTGTATAGTTGAAATGTGGGACTTAGAAAATTTCCGTCATAATGACTTAAAGCAATACAAAATGATAGAAAATGTTTTTTTTTGTTTTTTAAAATAAAGGTTCTTGGAAAATAGGACCAAGAATCACACACATTAACCATTCAAATTAAATAAACAAAATTTCCTGATATCTAGAATAGTTCGAGATAAAAAAATTTAAGCACATAAAAATAAAAGAAGATGACCGACATGCATAAAGAGAACTAACTTTGCATTCCGAAAAGAGGGTTGCAAGGTACCGTCGAGATTGTTCCTGAAGTATTTTTCTTTGAAATTTATCAAAAAATAATAATGTTTGTTACATATTCCTCGAAATTTAAATGTGTTTGTCATATAGACTGGGATTGGGGCTCCTGTAGACCATACAAGAAATAATTACAAGAAATAGGACTGTAGAAAGAAGAAGTGGGCGACGGTAGAGAGCAAGCCCTGAAAATAAGAAGTTGGAAGTTATTAGTCTGTGGTTAAACATTTCTATTTAAAGAGGTGGAATAATTGGATTGATAAAGAAAGCAGGATGTGATTAGTATAGACTTACTATGATGGTATCTCTCTCCCCCTTTGATATTTTCTTGTTGATGCATTTTTATTGCTCTTGTCGACGGTTACTGGAATTGTGCCAATCGCTTGTTGCCCTTCATTGGTGAGCTTGTTGATTTCCCTTTGGAGCCATTCTTCAATGTAGCTTCTCATGGGGGCCACGTTGATCTCATACCAGATTTTAATGTTGAAAAACTCGCTTTCTAATTCTCTTAGATCGATAGAAATATTACGCAGACCCTGTTCAATTTCTTCATTTTGTACCGAATAGTCCACTAGCCAGTTTTCCACATCATCCTCATCATATTCAAGGATGCCGTAAAACTTTTCTAAAGACAACCCCTTAAAAATATCAACTTGTTCATCGAATGATTGCTTGGTTAAGGACAAGGAGTTGAGGATTAAGTTGGGGTCTTGGATCTCGTTGGTACTTCCAGCTAAGTCTATTTTGGTTAGATTTTTTAATAATTCTTATTTATTTGATACATATTGTTCACAGGATAGGACAATGAGATGTAGGTTCTTAACTTTATCTTTCCTGCATGCATTTAATTGTTTGATCTGGTTTGGGGATTCTTCTTTCTTTGATACGACTTGTTCACATGATGGGACAATTAGATGTAGGTTCTTAATTTTGTCTTTCCAGCATGCATTTAATTGTTTGATCCGGTTTGGGGAGGGGAGATCTTCTTCTCTTCTTCTCATTCATTTCATGTTGGTGACATTGATTCCAAAAGGGACGACTGCGTCTAGATAGACACCTTCTTCATTTTTTAAATTCACCTGCAAATATTCGTGGAAGTCATGTGCCCTCATTCTAAAGGAAGCTATACTTTTTTTATGTTTCCTAGGCTTGAGTAATTAGATCCATTATTTTCTTGATATTCTTCTCCACATAGCCCCTACATGATGTGAGGAGGATGGAGGATCCTTTTAACTTGGTTGCAGGGGTGGAAGGAACGATTATTGCTAAAGGACTAGCAAGCAATGGTATAGGAATCAAATCTTCCTCCAATTCCTTGATTCGGTCCTTCAGTCTGGCATTCTCCGCCTCAAGGCCTCCTATGGAATCATCAACAACATCTCCAGTTTCTCGGTGAAGTCGGGAGATTTGGAATGGCTGCATGTTCCTAAGGTTAATCTTTGAACGAGATTTCCCTTTCTTATTTCTTACATCTCTCTTTTCAATAATTAATTTTTTAGATTCGCTGTAAAAAACAATGCTCTAGAATACGAAGGATTCATCTTCGTTAAAAATCTTGGTCTCATTTATTTCCATTAGGGGATTATGGTGGATTTCATCCCCGGGCTGATCAACATTGTAGAATTTATTATCCAAATCAGTCTCAAGTTCCATGTCTTCACTTTCAGTTCTTGGCTCTTCCTCTTGTTCCACATTGTTTTTTCTCATCTTCCTCACAAGAAGCTTGTGAGAACTATCAATTTTACCCCGAGGAGGGTTCTTATATCCTCCTGCATTTGAAGAATTGTGGGTTTCTTTCTTACTGGGGTGGGTTGTTGGAGCGATGCTCCGGGATGTTGTACTCTTGGGAGTGACAGTTGGGGATTGGACACTCTTCTCACCGGGGCCTTTTCCCTGTTGTTTGTACAATTCATTGGTGATTTTCAATGTTTCTAGGTTGCCAACATCAGGAGCAGGAGTGTTTTCATCATTGTCTATGTCTTCATTCAGGAGTGTATGGATAAAATAATTTTTGAAGCCAACTGCTAGTAAATGGTCTACAAAAATCCCATTAGGGTTGAACCCTCTTAGCCTTTCAACATATCTTAGGTTCAAGTCGTTGAAATGTCCTGTGAATTCGTCAATCTTATTGACGTTCCTGAACATGAAGTCCCCAACTTTCCAAGGCAGATGAATAAACTGTTTTTTTCTCTTCTCTTAAAAAACATGCAACCGATAGTTGTATTGCCTTGCTATTTCTGTAACAAACATTATGTCCATAATGTGACATGGAAGGAAAGCCGGATTTTCCTTGGAGCCAAAAATCATTATTACATTGTAATTCTCCATTTGTTCAAGTGTCCCCTTCCTGTCCAAAAACTTGGTTTCCGGGTCAGACATTCGGGGAGTATCCTTTACTGACAATAAATCTTTGAAAACTGAGACAAAGTCATTAAAAACCTCATAAAAACAATGGGAGGCCTTGTGCCTCCACAAGGCCTAGTACAATAAGGTTATTGGGTTGAGTTCACAGTTTACCATCTTGGACACAAACAGTTTTTGAAATGGACAACAATGCACTATCACGAAAACCAATTAGGATGACATATAAAATTTCTTATCCTATTTGAATCGTGACAATTGGGAATAGATTTCAATGGAAATCAACTTCCCCCAATAAAAAATGTCTTGTTCCTTGACCATGAAATAAAAACTATAAAGAATCATGCGGGAAATGCTTGTTGTGGATTCTTGTCTCATTATTCTTGTAAACACCCAAGAAATTTCCCGGAATGGATTTCTAAATGAACTAACCTGAAACCTTGTGATATCTTCAGGAATTGCCATCGGGTATTCCAGGAACTCGAGTAAGAGGTCCAACCCATTATGATTCTTTTTTAGTAACTCCTTGCAGTATTCTCCTCGAAAAGTCAATGTTGGCTTCGACAATCTCAACATCTTGCGGAAGACCTGAGGTGAGAAAGAAACAAGTGAGTGGTCCCGCAGTGGAATAATTATTTGGCTTGAAATATATCTCTCGACACACCAAGAGACCACCTCCTTATAGCCAAAGACTTCAGGGACACAACCTGCACGACAAATTCCAGAGGTCTAAATTACTTTGTTTTGGGCGGAAGGGGATGAGTAGTAAAAATATGCCCTAGACCACTGGACGTTTTGATCCTCACGCCCAAAGATGTTCACTGTATCTCCAGATAAATGCTATCGATTTGCTTCCATAAGTTGATGAGAACGTTCGTTTTCTCTAGACGATGTTTGAAATGAACACTCGGAAGGGATAATATAACCCTCCGTAAATCTTGGTCTAATGCATGTGAATGAAAGATCTCCTTGAGCCATTCGCTCATTAATGAAAATATCTACGGTTCCTGCATGATGAGTTGTTAGCATTAAATCTTAGTAATTGTATACTTAGAAAGAAGTGTGAAGGTGGTGGGGATGACGAAGAGCAATCAAGGATTGGAGATTTCGTGAACCCACAAACCCGACGACCCGCGAAAGACATTCCATGATGTTTGAATTGAACACTCAAAAGGGATAATATAACCCTCCACAAATATTGGTTTAATGTGTATTAATGGGATATCTCCTCGAGCCTTTCGCCCATTAATAACAATCTTTATGGTTCCTGCATGATGAGATGTTAGCATTAAAGCTTACTAATTGCATATTTAGAAAGAAGCGCGAAGGTGGCAAGGATGGGGAAAAGCGATTAAGGAATGGATAAGTATGGAAAGTGGTCAGTCGGGATTAAAAATAGGTTTACAAGGGATACTCAGGAGAGGTGAGGGCCCGTTGGTCAAATTCTATGTCTCAGAAGTTTTGAGTGCAAAATGTGTAACACAGAAGAGGGCATGATGGGGCAGTTCAATGGTGAATTTGTATATCACGGAACTCCGGGTGTTGTTTGTAGGTCACGGAACAATGGAAGCGCAATATTGAGCCCGCCTATCTGAGAACCCGCAATCAAAAAAGTGGCTAAGTATGGAATAGGGAAACGACTGGTCGAACTCGTTTTCACTAATATATTGAAATTTGTAATGGATATCCCATTACCTGGCAAGATATTTTCTGCATGTTTCTGAATAATTTGTGTAGGGATAGTCAGTGTGACTATCTTCTCGAGCCTTTAGCTCATTAATGACAATGTTTATGGTTGTTGCATGATGATTTGTTAGCATTAAACCTTACTAATTTCATACTTGGAAAGAAGTGCAAAGGTGGAGGGCACGAGAAACAACGATTAGGAATTGGAGATTTTGTGAACCCGCCAACCCAACGATCCATGACAGAGATTCCAAGAAATGGCCAAGTATGTAAAGTGGTTGGACGGGCTTCAAAATAGGGTGACAAGGGATCCTCAGGAGACATGAGGACCCGACGGGCAAATTGTATGTCTCAAAACTTTTGAGTGAAAAATGTGTAATACTAAAGAGGGGATGATGTGGGAGTCTGGTGGTCAATTTTCATATTGCAGAACTCTGGGTGTTGTTTGTAGGTCATGGAACAATGGAAGTGCAATCTAGAGCCCTCCTTCCAGGGAATCCACGATCGAAAAAGTGGCTAAGTATGGAATGGGGAAGCCGTCGGTTGGAGTCATGATATAAAAGAATGAGTTGAAATGTGAACCCGTGAGTCTGCCAACCCGTGCACTTATATATTTTTGGAAAAATGACTAAGTAACTAGAAAGAGAAAGTAGAGGGGAAAAATAAAGGGGAATTCAGTTATGTATAGAAGAGGGAAAAGAAGGGGATAAAAGAGAATGGGAAAATAGAAAAGGGGAGGGAAATTTTTGAAAGCGGAAATTGGTCTCAAACAAGCCCCATTGTTGCAAAATCAACATTTTCTAGCCCAATATTTTATCCACATACTCGTTTTGTATTGTGATTGTATCATTAAAAAGGGTGTGAGAAAATGCAAATATAAACTATAAATTGTTTTTTGGCTATAACTATGTATACTTGATTTACAGGTGCTATTGATGTTTGGATTTTGTAGATAACAGTGGGTTAGGATAATTTTTCATTCTTACTGTGATAAGGCCTTAAAAGAAGTATAATAATTAATAATTTTTTCCAATTCAATTCTCACACAAAAAATTTCTCTGATCCCATAATATTCATCTTTGTTGATTCGATAATAGGGAGGTCAATTTGGTAGATTGGGCTATTGGTCATTTCAGGCAACTGGGGTGCGTCAGCTAATGCTTTGATGAAGATTTGTTTTTATTGCAACATGTGGGAGTAATTGTGTTTTTGATACATTGTTTAATGCCTTGAAATATTATTTTAATTATTAGACTTCTTGCAGCAGATTATTCATTGAATGGTTTGTTGTTTCCCTCTATTTTTACCTCTATTATTTCACTTGTTTGTCTTTACTCTGAAACCAGCCAAGGAGAACCCTCATCCATATCATCTTGCCAATTTGACCATGCTTTTGTCTTGCTAAAACAACCCTCTAACTCACCAAAAAATTCAAAATAACGACCATTCCAAATTTCCGGTGGCCTGGCTCTGCCCTTTAGCACTCATGTCCAGACTTTAAGGGAAACAATAACTATGAAGTCAATTAGACAGCTCTATAGTCTCTTCAATCAAAGAATAGAGAAAGTGAGTCATAGTTATACTTTCCAGGATGTGTTTGCATAAGAGAAGAATAAAAAAGTAACAGAGAAATCAATGGAGGGTTGTTGAAATAAACTTGTTGTACTGTCAACTTGACTGTAAGTATACCAACGATGAACTTGAATTTTAATATTGTGGTTGATTTCATAGCCCCATTTGACTTCAGTTAGCATATATCATTTTTTTTTCAGAATATTTGCGAAGAAGAAATTTGGTAATTTTATTAATAAAGTAAAAGTGCTCAAATAGAGGCCAGGGGATGGACAACCAATAATATACTTCCTTTTTGGGTGAAGGAATCAAGGAAGCGAGAGGGAAATAAGAGATTGTTCACTCAACAAGGTTGATATGAGAACAAAACTTCTTGGGCGGGGCCCCAACTCCTGCATCGTGAATTAGTGTTGCTATGTTCTATCTACATTACAAATGGATTTGAATGTTGGTTTTAAACTGTGTGAAATTCATTTATGTTTCCATAGAAGCCTCATGTGATCGACACAATGCATTGTCATATAATTGTTCAATGCTTAATCTTTGATCAAATTACTTTAGTTAATACAATATTTAAGAATTGCAAGACTATCAAACCATGCAAACGAGAAGAGGTGTTAAATCCAACAAAGAATCACCAACCAACATTCTAAGGCAATTTTTTAATAGTAAATCTATAAGAAAAATAGTGGGTAGTATATATTTATCCATAGACATTGGATTGATTTCTTTGCACCGAAGCATTGAACATACTTGTCATAAATACAAGTAGAGGAGTTATAAAAAAAAGAACATGCATACAATTATGTGTAATTCATATAGTGCAACAACATGCAGAAGGCATCAACAAGCTCTTGAACATGCATACAAAACTGATTATCATGATTTTTTAGAAACTCCTTGCAGTATTCTCCTCTGAAGGTCAATGTTGGGTTCAACAATATCAACATCTTACAAAAGACCTGAGGTGACAAAGAAGCAGGAGAGTGGTCCCGTAGTGGAATAATTATTTGGCTTGAAATATATCTCTCGGCGCACCAAGAGACCACCTCCTTACAGTTAAAGACTTCAGGGACACAACCTGCACAAGAAATTCCAGAGGTCCAAATTATTTTTCTTTGGGCAGAAGGGGATGAGTAGTAATAATATGCCTTGGACCATTGGGATTTATGGTCCTCACCCCCTAAGATGTTAATTTTATCTCCACAGAACAGGAGACGGGTCCCATAATTGAATAAGTCTTTGGCTTGAAATATATCCCTCGACGCACTAAGAGACCATCTCCTTACAGTCAAAGACTTCAGAGACACAACCTGTACGAGGGGCAAATCCAAACCCTAATCCAAAACCCTAAAAATGAAAGGAAATGATACATCTCTGAGGACAAGGACCGTCATCCGAGTCGAGAGACTCAAACTCTCGTGCTGCAAACCGACTATTGCGTTCAACGTCGATTTATTTTCTAAAACCCCTTCATTTGGTCTTGTTAGGGCCTACATCGTCGAGCTGGGAAGTTCACCCCATTATGGTGGATTTCAATTTGGGTGCAGTAGGGGGAACAACGTCTGCATTTCCATCATCCATCATCGTATCATCGTCCATCAGATCATCTTCTTTCGTCTTGAAATCTACCACATCGACCTATTCACCAACCATTCTTTCGTGCTTTTCTGCAAAATCCTTGAAATTTGGAGAAGGCGATGGATATACAGAGTGAATGTAGGATATACACGTTTATAGGGTTACAAAACAACTAAACGTAGGGGGGCATGATATACATGTTTATAGGTTTATAAAACAAATAAATGCAGTGGGGGTTGTTTGAGCAAGGGGGGTTGCCTTGGAATTATTTGTCTTGAAATATATCTCTCGACGCACCAAGGCACCATATCCTTACTTCCTTCTGGGTGAAAGGGGATGAGTAGTAAGAATATTCCTTGGACCACTAGAAGTTCTGGTCATCGTGCCTGAAGGTGTTTACTGTATCTCAACAGAACTGTTGTTGAGCTGCTGCCATAAGTTGATGAGAGTGTTTGTTTTCTCTAGATGATGTTTGAAATGAACACTCAGAAGGGACAATATAACCCTCCATAAATCTTGGTTTAATATGTATCAATGGGAGATATTCTCGAGCCTTTCGTTGATTAATGACAATTTCTACGGTTCCTGCGTAATGAGTTGTTACCATTAAAGCTTACTAATTACATACTTAGAAAGAAGTGTGAAGGTGGTGGGGACGACGAAGAGTGATTAAAGATTGGAGATTTCATGAAGTTACCAACCCGACGACGCACGAAAGAGATTCCATGATGTTTGAAATGAACACTCAGAAGGGATAATATAACCCTCCACAAATCTAGGTTTAATTCGTATTAATGGGATATCTCCTCGAGCCTTTCGCTCATTAATGGAAATGTTTATGGTTCCTGCATGATGATTTGTTAGCATTAAATATTAATAATTTCATATTTATAAAGAAGTGTGAATTTTGCAGGGACGACGAAGAGTGATTAAGGATTGGACATTTTGTGTACCTGCCAACCCAACGACCCGCGAAAGAGATTCCAAGAAATGGCCAAGCATGGAAAGAGGTCGGTCAGGCTACAAAATAGGGTCACAAGTTATACTCAGGAGACGTGAAGACCCGATGGTCAAATTGTATGTCTCCGAACTTTTGACTGCAAAATTTGTAACATGGAGCAAGACATGATTAAGGAATTTGGTGGTCAAATTGGACCACTGGAAGTTCTAGTCATCATGCCCGAAGGTGTTTATAGTATCTCAACAGAACTGTTGTCGAGATACTTTCGTAAGTTGATGATAATGTCCATTTTCTCCAAACGATGTTTGAAATGAACACTCGGAAGGGATAATATAACCCTTCGCAAATATTGGTTTAATGCGTATCAATGGGAGATATCCTCGAGCCTTTCGTTGATTAATGACAATTTATATGGTTCTTGCATAGTGAGTTGTTACCATTAAAGCTTACTAATTGCATACTTAGAAAGAAGTGCGAAGGTGGTGGGGACGATGAAGAGCGATTAAGTATTGGAGATTTAGTGAAGTCACCAACCCGACGACGCGCGAAAGTCATTCCATGATGTTTGAGATTAACACTCGGAAGGGATAATATAACCCTCCGCAAATCTTGGTTTAATTCGTATTAATGGGAGATCTCTTCGATCCTTTCGCTCATTAATGACAATCTTTACGGTTCCTACATGATGAGTTTTTAACATTAAAGATTAATAATTGCATATTTAGAAAGAAGTGTGAAGTTGGCAGGGACGACGAAGAGCGATTAAGGATTGGACATTTTGTATACCCGACGACCCGCGAAAGAGATTCCAAGAAATGGCCAAGCATGGAAAGCGGTCGGTCGGGCTTCAAAATAGGGTCACAAGTTATACTCAGGAGAAGTGAGGGCCCAATGGTCAAATTGTATGTCTCTGAAGTTTTGAATGCAAAATGTGTAACACAGAAGAAGACATGATTGTGGAATTTGGCAGTCAAATTGGACCACTGTAAGTTCTGGTCATCATGCACGAGGGTGTTTACTGTATCTCGACAAAACTATTGTCGAGATGCTGCCATACGTTGACGAGAATGTCTGTTTTCTCCAGATGATGTTTGAAATGAACACTCGGAAGGGATAACATAACCCTCCGCAAATCTTGGTTTAATGTGTATCAATGGGAGATATCCTCGAGCCTCTCGTTGATTAATGACAATTTATACGGTTCCTGCGTAGTGAGTTGTTACCATTAAATCTTAATAATTGCATCCTTAGAAATAAGTTCGAAGGTGGTGGGGATGGCGAAGAGCGATTAAGGATTGGATATTTCGTGAAGTCGCCAACCCGACGACGCATGAAAGAGATTACATGATGTTTGAAATGAACACTCGGAAGGGATAATATAACCCTTCCCAAATCTTGGTTTAATTCGTATTAATGGGAGATCTCCTCGAGCCTTTCTCTCATCAATGACAATCTTTACGGTTCCTACATGATGATTTGTTAGCATTAAAGCTTAATAATTTCATATTTAGAAAGAAGTGCGAATTTGGTGGGGACGACAAAGAGAGATTAAGGATTGGACATTTTGTGTACCTGCCAACCCGATGACCCACGAAAGAGATTCAAAGAAATGGCCAAGCATGGAAAGCGGTCGGTTGGGCTTCAAAATAGGGTCACAAGTTATACTCAGGAGATGTGAGGGCCCGATGGTCAAATTTTATGTCTCTGAACTTTTGACTGCAAAATGTGTAACACGGAACAAGACATGATTGCGGAATTTAGCGGTCAATTTGTGTATCATGGAACTCTGGGTGTTGTTTGTAGGTCGTGGAACAATGGAAGCGCAATGTTGAGCGTGCCTACCCAGGAACTAGTGATAAAAAAAGTGGCCAATTATGGAATGGGGAAGTGGTCGCTCGGACTCATGATATAAAATCATGAGACATATTCGAAAAAATGACTAAGTAATCAGAAAGGGAAAGTAGAGGGGAAAAAGAAAGGGGAATTTGGTTGTCAATTTGTATATCGGGGATGTCTGGGTGTTGCTTGTAGGGGGAAGAACAATGGAAGTGTAATATTTAGCCTTCTTGGTTGGAAACTCGCGATCGAAAAAGTTGTTGAGTATCGAATGGGGAAATGGTCGGTCGGTCTCGTGATATAAAAACATTAGTGGAAATGTGAACACGTGAATCCGCCAAACCGTGCACTTAGACATTTTCCGAAAAATGACTAAGTAACTAGAAATCGAAAGTAGATGGGAAAAAGAAAGGGGAGGAAAACTTTCGGAAGAAGGAATTAGTCTTAACAAATCCCCATTGATGGTCTTAACAATAACTATGAAGTGCATTAGATAGGTGAACAGTCTCTTCAATCAAAGAATAGAGAAAGTGAGTCATAGTTATACTTTCCAGGATGTGTTTTCATAAGAGAAGCATCGAAAAGGTACAAAAAAATCAATGGAGGGTTGTTTAAGTAAAATTATTGTACTGTCAACTTGACCGTAAGTATAACAAAGATGAATTTTAATTTTAATTTTCTGTGGTTGATATCATAGTCCCATTCAACTTCACCTAGCATATATCCTTTTATTTCAAAATATTTCTGAAGAAGAATTTTGGTAATTTCATCATTCAAGTAAAAGTGCTAAAATGAACTACATATTACATTTGCTTTACAAAGATTACATTAAAAGGCAAGGTAGATCTTGTATATTCTTTAAGATCATAGAAAAATGGCTAAGATCCTGAATCTATAATCCAACCATAATTCAAAAACCGGGCCCATGAGAACCTTGAACTACAGTGCGAAAGCACATGAAAAAAAGTCTGCCAAACACAAGACAGGAAAAAATCAGCGGAGATTGGGCATTGTATCCCATCTATAACCAAATCCTCAAATGGGCACCAAGAAATTTTCTGATTACTATATTACTATGAACCAATATCACTATGAACATTTTCTTCTAATAGTACTATGAACCAAGATCACGTTGACCTGACAATGTTATAACATTACTAATTCTGGAAAATAGTGTCAACATTTAACTTAATGGAGTTTGAGCAATGTCAAATTTGCAATATTATTGAAAATGCCTGATGGTTCCGTTCAGAGGAGCAATCCATTTTGACGGCTCAAAGGATGGACCTGATTTATTCACAGTTGGGTCCTTTGTATGAGGTCTTTCCTCATGCTTCTCATTCCTGGACTGAACAATTTTATGTGCTTCCAATTCACTTTGTCATGGAAATGAAAAACTCTATTCATATATTGATTGGGTAGCATGGATAGATACAGATCAAATTGTTTCGTTTATTGTCAATGCATGATATGATTTTTTATTTTTTTTGGTTCAGACGATATGCAGTATGGCATTGTCCTCATTTAATGTAAATTTTCTATGGACGCGACAATCGTGTAACATGTAGACATTGTTTGACTTTTTCTGTAGGTATACTTCATATGGAAATTCTTCCAACCCAGGAAGCACATATTGTAATATAGGTTGTCTAATTGTACAATGTACAATTGTGTTGCTGAGGGTTCGGATGGCAACGTTGAGGAAATGTCTATATATGTAAGGGAATTTTTTATTGCATCGTAGGCAATCAATTGTGCCATCATTTATGAAAGCATAGGCAGAAGCAGGAGAGTTGCATTTGGTACATACAGGCTCGAAGGGGGTCGAATACGCATCTGCTGCAACCAAAACACCATCAACCTGTGCACATGAGCATAGTAGTTAATATATTGAACAATATAATATACAAGTGTAAAACAAAAAAGTTGCACAAATTTTTTTAAGGCAATTTTTATGTGCAAAGTGTGGATGTAATTGTACATGTATACGTACAACAGTTGTTGAGCTAGTTAGTTTCTTGAGATCCTGTACTATGTCTGTTCGCAATTCTATTAGAAATGTTGTTTGGGTTGTGCGAAAGATCCTTTCTTTAACATCTCTTTTCTTTGTTATATTTTCGAAGAACATAAGTGGAAATTGCCCTTTATGCAATTGTTGTTCCATCGAGGAAAATAAATTTGAATAGGTGTCGAACAATTGTAGCTGCAACATGGAACAGTGTAATAGTTGAGTAAGATAACTGAGATATATGAGCATGTAAAAGTAAAGGACAAAACTGAATATGGAGAACATTACCATTGTCTTGTCGTTGTCTGACTCTCCATATTTTATATGGAGAATGTGTCGCGAGCCAACTTTTCTCACGAGTGTGACAACTGCACCCATGGTTATGATTGGGCAAATGTAGTTGATCTGTGCAAGTTGGTTGATTGTTGTTTCCGGTACGAAACTATATTTTGAACAAACCATGGGAACTTTTTCCACAATACTTGTTACATTGAGCGATATAATCCGATCACAATCACCACGGTCATATACTATTTTCAGTAATATATTGAAATTTTTAATGGATATCCCATTACTTGGCAAGATCTTTTCTGCATGTTTCTGGACAAGTTGTGTAGGGATAGTCAATGTGACTGTCCTCATGGCTTTGTTGTATGTCATTTCAGCATGTATAATGCATCTAGTTTTATTTTCCTTGTCTAAGTAGGTGTTATACATGACCATTATGTCCCCAACGAACACTTGTCCAGTTCGGCGGTTGTTAAAGCCTTCTATCAATAGTATATTGGGTGTTATAAGTTTAGACCTGGTGACATTTTTTGGACAGAAAAAGTAATGTGAATGGAAGTTTGTATCATTTTTTTTTTTAGCATAAATGTACAAGTAGATGCACAATTTGGATGAAGTATGCAGGTCAGAGTTTTGTAACCATACCTCTTAGTATGCAGAGTTTTCACTATGTTGGGCGTTTCACTTGTGCTCGTCGATACTTCTTGTGAACTGAAAAGCATGTGTTGTAGATGACATCAACATATTTATCATGGGAAAGATGAATAAATAACTTGAGATATTTGTTTGGTAAACATAGCAAGAGCATAATGTATGAATCTTTACCTTTGGCCTCATCGTTTTGTTGATGTTTCCAATGATTGACTACTCATGCCCATGTCACTCGTCCAACTTTTTCTTATGCAAGCATGTGTATATGAAAATCACAATGAATAGATAAGCATGTGCATTGTATATTGTTGATAATTGTTTTGGATGTCACATATAGGCTTGAAGGGGATGGAGTATGAAATAAGGTGTCAAGGGATACTCAGGAGACGTGAGGGCTCGACGGTCAAATTGTATGTCTCAGAAATTTTGAGTGAAAAAATGTGTAACACAGAAGACGGCATGATGAGGGAGTCCGATTGTCAATCTGTATATCGCGGAACTCTGACCATTGTTTGTAGGTCATGGAACAATAGAAATGCAATCTTGAGCCCACCAGCCCGGGAGTCCAATTGTCAATTTGTATATCGTGAAACTTCGAGTGTTTTTTGCAGGACAGAGAACAATAAAGTGCAATTTTGAGCCTGCCAGCCCAGGAAACTGCGATCAAAAAAGTGGCTAAGTATGGAATGGGGAATCAGTTAGTCAAACTCGTGATATAGAAGCATGAGTAGAAATGTGAACCTGTGATTCCACCAACCTGTGCACCTAGACAATTTTGGAAGAACAACTAAGAAAAGTAACCAAAAACGGAAAGTAGAGGGGGAAAAGAAAGGAGAATTCGATGAAGTATAGAAGAGGGGGAAAAAATGGATAAAAGAGAGTGGGAAAATAGAAAAGGGGAGGGAAATTTTCGGAAGAGGGAAGTCTCAACAAAGGCCCATTCATTCTAAATCATCATTTTCTAGTCCAATATTTTATCCACCTACTCATTTTGTGTGTTTGATTTACTATCACTATTGGTTTACCTTTTCGAATATTGTACTTCAGCTTCCTCTGTTGTGGCATATAAGATTTCATCCTCTTGTCCAACTAGTCTGTTTCTTTCAATGTAGCAATGCAGAAAATAAAATGGACATGAAGGTAAGTTGGTATGTAGAAAGACATGTAAAAAATAAATACAGTTCTATTTATTTCAATGTAGCAGTATAGAAAATACAGTTGACATGAAGAGAAGTTATTATGTAGGAAGATATGTAGTATCTACATACAATAAATTAGGTGCAAAGCAGTGGAATAAATATATAGACAATAAATGAAATACAAAACAATGGAATATGAAATAAGAGTAGAAGCATGCACCTTTGTATCTCTTCTTCTACATTTGTGGTTAAGATTCCTTCATCTTCTCCAGTTATTCTGTTTGTTTCAATGTGGGAACGCAAAAAATACAATGAACATGGATGCAAGTTGGTATGTAAGGGAAAACAAGTAATAAGTAGATATAGTAAATGAGAATCAAAGGAATAGAATAAAACAAAGAGTTAGAAGCATGAACCTTTGTTTTTCTTGATCCATGGTTGTGGTTATATAGAATTTTTCTTGGCCAAAATATATTACAAGCTAGAAAATATTAAGAAGTTGGATGATCCTAGCTGAATGATTTGGTTTTGTGCAAAAAAGTATCCAGATATGCTTTGAGACTTGGAAATATGATTTTATAATATGTTTGATGTTTATTTCATAATTCAAGTACAAGACAAATTATATCATGGTCAGACCAGTATGTGTCTAAGATAAAGAGGGTGTATTGTGAAATGGGCACATTTGACCATACATGGTCAATAAGTGTGTTTTGTACATGTTTTATCTTAACCAAAAGAAAGTGAAGATTGTAATTGCACATGTAGTTTTCCAATTCTTTTGTTATGACACTATTTTGTAGTGTGTCAACATTGAAGTCTCCTAGAATGATAATAGTTTTGTTTAGATGTAAATGGTGTAATGCATTTGGAAAAACATTCATTATGTTGACAATGTTGCACGTGGAGCAGCATAAAAATTGAATATTGCAATTTGCAATTCACGGAAAATTTCTCTTGCTAGCACCATCTCAACATTTTTTTCTTCGAAATGCACATGATCCAAATTGTTTTATGTTTTTTCACTAATATCATCACTCCATGCGTAATGCAACTTGATATGCAAGTGTGATTTGAAAATTGCTTATTTTGCATGCATAATGTCATGTATGTTTCTTGCAAGCATAGAATATTAGATTGGATTGTGTCATAGTCATTGAGTATATCATTCATATGTGCATTTAAGTTACGCGTGTTAAGTGAGAGAATTGATACAGATGAGTTTGTTTGTATGGATTGGTAATCATATTTCAAATTCCATTTTGCACTAGTCCGGAGGCATTGCATCTCAGTATCAACTTTATGTTTGACTTTGAAGTTATCTTTTGTAAGAGCGCTTAACAAATACAAGGGCTCTATGTTTCTGACACGGGACATAGCTGTGTATACAATTCCATGTATTCTTATTCCAATAGAGTCGAAGGAAGTACTATCAAGAGTTAGTCCTTGTGATCTGTGGATTGTACATGCACATGCAAGTTGAATTGGAAATTGTTTTCGAATTTTCAGTTGATGTATCTTTGTCGATGTTGATATTGGTTTTGATATTCACAATATAGGTGTCCATTCATGCGAAGTGTTTGAATTATATAGATAAGCTAACTTGTTGGCTTGTCGGTGTCCAATGTGCGGGTCATGGAACTTAATCCAGAGGACATAAACTTTTTCTGTTTTTTATAAGCTTTGAGTATTTCATCTACACCATTCACTAGACCATCTTGTGAATCATTGTTCCAGGCATACATTTCAACTAACATGTCTAATTTCAGGACAAGTTGCAAATGAAAAGTTGTTGTATGTTGATGACATGGTACATTGCCATGGTTTTCTTCTTCAACATCAATTGAATTGATGATGATATCATTTCCAGGCATGAGCGATAGCATATACTTGTTATGCGCTGCAACATCCTTATTCTTGTAGAATATGTAAGGGAAGGTTGGGTCGGTCGGGGTAGGTCACATGTAACTTGAATTGATATATGTTAAGTAATCACATGTTTGGTTGTTTGTACGCATTCTATTTAGAATTGCAATAAATTTTTCATTTGTCTAGCATATTGTAGTATGTAATTAAAAACACTTTATGTTGTCTTTCCAAAATCCATGCGTCATTGTTTGCATGTTGACCATAGGTTGCTCAAATATGAGAGAATCTTGTATGGGTTATGCCTGGTAAATATCCCCACATAATACCATATCAAGGTTTCCAAATTATTTGGTTTATCTAACATTTCTTTGTTGAGTGGAAGAAAATGTGACTTGTTAAAAGGAATCAATAATGTAGAGTGGATTGTTGTTCCACCTGCATTATATGCAACTTTTCCTATATATGCATTATGAATCAAGTGAATCAAATCATTTACTCTGTGTCTATAGTAATGAGTACGTGTCACTGGATCTTTTATCATGAGGTAGTCAATGTCATCATTTTCCAAGGTCTCATTTTTTTTTTCCTTTTCTTGTTCCTATACAATGTAGACACCGTCTTGGAACTTTCAAGTCCTCAAACTTTCTCTTTATAAATTACTGAAATATGTCACCGTTAAATATGTATAATGCCTAACAATGGTGTGCAATTTTGTTGCAGCTTGGTTACCTTTGTATCATACTTAGCCCTTCTACACCTACCTGCAGTTTTCTTCTACAAGAACATTTTGCAAAGGCATGTAGGTACTCATTCCCAGGAAAGGTGGGAATATCATCGAGGGCATGGTGGGAAGGATAAATAATTTCCTTACTCAATTGAGGCATTATATTTCCACTTCATCACATAAGGAAAAGGACCGGGATTTGTAATGCTAGAAAAAATGACAGTCGAAGTTGTGCACACAACATTGGCATAGATATGGTTCAGAGTTTGGAGAAACAATTGGAGCAAAATTTAAGAGCATGAGGGAAAGATATGACAACCTCTATGGAAACTCTGCAGCATAGGAGTGATGAATAAATACCTAAACATTCTTATTTGCAAACTGTACATAGTAAATAGTAAAGAATGAATACGAATGAAACTATGGTATTGAAACTTACTCGTCAATGATGAACGACCGAATTGCAGGTACAATTGCGAGTGCAGGATTTCAACCCTGCAAAGTGCAATAACAGGTCCTAGAATTACCCAGGATTTGCATTCCAGGTCCTGTAACTTTTTTCTTTATAACTTATTGAAATATGTCACCAAAAAAGATGGATAATGCCAGACAATGGTGACCAATTTTGTTGCATATTGGTTACCATTGTATCATACTTATGCCTTCTACACCTACCTGTAGTTTTCTTCTACAAGAACATTTTACAAAGGTAACAAGATTGACATCTTCTTTTCATGTGAAAGACACGGGTTCGATTCTCGTACGAGATAGGTAGGTACTCATTCTCACGCAAACTGAGAATATCATCGAGGGAAAGGTGTGAAGGATAATTAATTTCCTTATTCAATTGAGGCATTATATTTCCACTTCGTCACATATGGAAAAGGATCAGGATTTGTAATGCTAGAAAAAATGACAGCAGGAGTTGTGCAGATGACATTGGCATGCACATGGTGCAGAACTTGGGGAAATAATTGGAGGAAAATTTAAGAGCAAGACAAAAATATATGCCAACCTCTATGGAAAGTCTACATGATAAGAATTTATCAGGGGATCAAATTTTTCTCAAAAATTCAAAGTGCTCTGAATCGCTTCAAATCGAATGAGAGCATAGGCCTCGTTGTTTCAAACCCAATGCAACTCGTTTGGGTTCAAACGAACATTGGGAGCGAGAGATATCGCTTTCTGTTCAAATTTACAAACAGGGAAAAAAATGTTTGCTGACTGTACAATCCGTACAGTCCATACTGACGTTGACGTGGCAGGCCGTACGACACGTGGCAAGTCATACGACATGTGGTAGGCTGGCATTCATATAGTTGGTAGGTGACTTGGCATGTTTAGCAGTGAATGGAATGACGACACATGGCCGAGTTAATGGCCGCCATGTGTCATCCATTGTTTGGTTTAAAACTTATGTCGTTGGCCGGAGTCGACCCCGCGACCTCTGGGCAGGGGAAAAGACTTGGCAAAGAGCCACCAACCAGTGCGCAACCATTTTTTACTTATTATATATATGGCACGGACTATATTTAAGTTTGAATATGTGGGTGGTTTGGGCCGCGACTGGGCCGATGCTTAGCCCCAGCCCTTGGTCGCGCGTTATATAACATATGACCCACAACTATAGTGTATGGGTGCACACGTGGTTAATGTTTGTTCCAACGGTTATTTCAACGACTGCCATTTGGCCTTTGACCATTGTCTTATGAAATGGGAGCCCATATTTATGGTAGCGCGTGGTCGCATGGGTCAATATGACCTGGCCCTTGACAGTTAGGGGCTAGGTACACCCGTAACTGTCCTACAGTTTGCACGGTTCACGCGGTTGCGTCTGGTGCTAGGTTTTTATGCTTAAATAAGCATGTGGGCTAGGTTGAGCCATGGAAGGTGCGTTTTGTAGATGCAGAGACAACAAGCTTGAAGGAGAAACTTCCAGGAAGCCTATCTTCTTCAGTTTTTGGCCAAACGAGGTGTCGAAAAAGCCCAACTAGGGGTTTTTGGACGTTCTGAAGCCATTGGAGCAGTCTATTTGGAATTTTGAGCATTGTAAAGAACATTTTTTAGCACTTTGAGCAAATAATACAAATGATCCATTGGAAACTGGACCAGGAGATGTAGCCCAAGAGAGGGGTGAACTCCTTTATCATTTGTTGTGTTATGTGTTTTCTGTTCATTGATTATGCTGCTATTTATATGCATCTTGAATGAGTAAATCCTATTAAAAGTTGTGTTGCAAAGATGATCCATTTTCATTTTTAACACATAACATTTTACTTGCAAATATTTTCAAGAATACAAGTCTTCTTCATTTTTAGATCAAGTTGGTATCAGAGCATAGATTTTTGAAGACTTGATTATTTGCAAGT
>SNQJ01S0002683.1:113420-136807 GCA_010110895.2 Picea sitchensis
GATCACTCTATGTCGGGAACATATCGTGACCGTCGGATTGCCTAACTACAAATGCATACTAATGCATACTAAAGAAACACACTTTTACCTAATGACATATTAGACCAAGTAGATCTTAACTAACTCCTAAGTGTCTAAATATCTTAACAACTGGAAGTTTTGGTCATCATGCCCGAAGGTGTTTACTGTATCTCGACAGAACTATTGTCGAGATGCTGCCATAAGTTGATGAGAACGTCTGTTTTCTCCAGATGATGTTTGAAATGAACACTCGGAAGGGATAACATAACCCTCCGCAAATCTTGGTTTAATGCGTATCAATGGGAGATATCCTCGAGCCTTTCGTTGATTAATGACAATTTATACGGTTCTTGCGTAATGATTTGTTACCATTAAAGCTTACTAATTGCATACTTAGAAAGAAGTGTGAAGGTGGTGGGGATGACAAAGAGGGATTAAGGATTGGATATTTCGTGAAGTCTCCAACTCGACGACGCGCGAAAGAGAGTCCATGATGTTTGAAATGAACACTCGGAAGGGATAATATAACCCTTCCCAAATCTTGGTTTAATTTGTATTAATGGGAGATATCCTCGAGCCTTTCTCTCATTAATGACAATCTTTACGGTTCCTACATGATGAGTTGTTAGCATTAACGATTAATAATTACATATTTAGAAAGAAGTGTGAATTTGGTGAGGATGACGAAGAGAGATTAAGGATTGGACATTTTGTGTACCCGCCAACCTAACGACCCACGAAAGAGATTCCAAGAAATGGCCAAGCATGGAAAGCGGTCGGTCGGGCTTCAAAATAGGGTCACAAGTTATACTCAGGAGACGTGAGGGCCCGATGGTCAAATTTTATGTCTCTGAACTTTTGACTGCAAAATGTGTAACATGGAACAAGACATGATTGCGGAATCTGGCGGTCAATTTGTATATTGCGGAACTCTGGGTGTTGTTTGTAGGTCGTGGAATAATGGAATCATAATGTTGAGCGCGCCTTCCCAGGAATCGGTGATAAAAGAAGTGGCCAGTTATGGAATGGGGAAGCGGTCGCTCAGACTCGTGATATAAAATCATGAGACATATTCGAAAAAATGACTAAGTAACTAGAAAGGAAAAGTAGAGGGGAAAAACAAAGGGGAATTTGGTTGTCAATTTGTATATCGGGGAAGTTCGGGTGTTGTTTGTAGGGGGTAGAACAATGGAAACGTAATATTGAGCCTGCTTGGTCGGAAACCTGCGATCGAAAAAGTTGTTGAGTATGGAATGGGGAAACGGTCAGTCGGTCTCGTGATATAAAAACATCAGTGGAAATGTGAACACATGAATCTGCCAAACTGCGCACTTAGATATTTTTCGAAAAACGACTAAGTAACCAGAAAGCAAAAGTAGAGGGGAGAAAGAAAGGGGAGGGAAACTTTCGGAAGCAAGAATTAGTCTTAAAAAATCCCCATTGATGATCTTAACAGTAACTATGAAGTTCATTAGATAGGTGAACATGCTCTTCAATCAAGGAATAGAGAAACTGAGTCATAGTTATACTTTCTAGGATGTGTTTTCATAAGAGAAGCATCGAAAAGGTACAAAAAAATAAATGGAGGGTTGTTCAAGTATAATTATTGTATTGTCAACTTGACCGTAAGTATAACAAAGATGAATTTTAATTTTAATTTTCTGTGGTTGATATCATAGTCCCATTCGACTTCACCTAGCATATATCCTTTTATTTCAAAATATTTCTGAAGAAGAATTTTGGTAATTTCATCATTCAAGTAAAAGTGCTAAAATGAACTACATATTACATTTGCTTTACAAATCTTACATTAAAAGGAAAGGTAGATCTTGTATATTCTTTAAGATCATAGAAAAAGGGCTAAGATCCTGAATCTATAATCCAGCCATAATTCAAAAACCGGGCCCATGAGAACCTTGAACTACACTACGAAAGCACATGAAAAAAAGTCTGCCAAACACAAGACAGGAAAAAATCAGCGGAGATTGGGCATTGTATCCCATCTATAACCAAATCCTCAAATGGGCACCAAGAAATTTTCCGATTACTATATTACTATGAACCAATATCACTATGAACATTTGCTTTTGATAGTACTATGAACCAAGATCACGTTGACCTGACAATGTTATAACATTACTAATTCTGGAAAAGAGTGTCAACATTTAACTTAATGGAGTTTGAGCAATGTCAAATTTGCAATATTATTGAAAATGCTTGATTGTTCTATTCAGAGGAGCAAGCCATTTTAACGGCTCAAAGGATGGAACTGATTTATTCACAGCTGGGTCCTTTGTATGAGGTCTTTCCTCATGCTTCTCATTCCTGAACTGAACAATCTTATGTGCTTCCAATTCACTTTGTCATGGAAATGCAAAACTCTATTCATATATTGATTGGGTAGCATGGACAGATACAGATCAAATTGTTTCGTTTATTGTCAATGCATGATATGATTTATTTATTTTTGGTTCAGACGATATGTAGTATGGCATTGTCCTCATTTAATGTAAATTTTCTATGGACGCGACAGTCGCGTAACATGTAGACACTGTTTGATTTTTTTTGTAGGTATACTTCATATGGAAATTCTTCCAGCCCAAGAAGCACATCTTGTAATACAGGTTGTCTAATTGTACAATGTACAATTGTGTTGCTGAGGGTTCAGATGGCAACGTTGAGGCAATGTATTTATATGTAAGGGAATTTTTTACTGCATTGTAGGCAATCAATTGTGCCATCATTTATGAAAGCAGAGGCAAAAGGAGAGTTGCATTTGGCACATACAGGCTAGAAGGGGGTCGAGTACGCATCTTATGCAACCAAAAAACCCTCAACCTGTGCACATGAGCATAGTAGTTAATATATTGAACAATATAATATACAAGTGTAAAACAAAAAAGCTGCAGAAAATTGTTTAAGGCAATTTCTATGTGCAAAGTGTGGATGTAATTGTACATGTATACGTACAACATTTGTCGAACTAATTAGTTTCTTGAGATCTTGTACTATGTCTGTTCTCAATTTTGTTACAAATGTTGCTTGGGTTGTGTGAAAGATCATTTCTTTAACATCTCTTTTCTTTGTTATATTTTTGAAGAACATAATTGGAAATTTCCCTTTATGCAATTGTTGTTCCATTGAGGAAAATAAATTTGAATAGGTGTCGAACAATTGTAGATGAAACATGGAACAATGTAATAGTTGAGTAAGATAACTGAGATATATGAGCATGTGAAAGTAAAGGACAAAACTAGATATGGAGAACGATACCATTGCCTTTTCGTTGTCTGACTCTCCATCTTTTATATGGAGAATGTGTTGCGAGCCAACGTTTTTCACGAGTGTGACAACTGGACCAATGGTTCTGATTGGGTAAATGTAGTTGCTCTGTGCAAGTTGGTTGATTGTTGTCTGGTATGAAACGATATTATGAACAAACCGTGGGAAAATTTTCCACAATATTTGTTTCATTGAGCGATATAATCCGATCAAAATCACCACGGTCATATACTGTTTTCGGTAATATATTGAAATTTTTAATGGATATTCCATTACTTGGCAAGATATTTTCTGCATGTTTCTAGACAAGTTGTGTAGGGATAGTCAGTGTGACTGTCCTCATGGCTTTGTTGTATGTCATTTCAGCATGCATAATGCATCTAGTTTTATTTTCCTTGTCTAAGTAGGTGCTATACACGACCATTATGTCCCCAACGAACACTTGTCCAGTTCGGCGGTTGTTAAAGCCTTCTATCAATAGTATATTGGGTGTTATAAGTTTAGACCTGGTGACATTTTTTGAACAGAAAAAGTAATGTGAATGGAAGTTTGTATAATATTTTTTTTAGCATAAATGTACAAGTAGATGCACAATTTGGATGAAGTATGCAGGTCAAAGTTTTGTAGTCATACCTCTTAATATGTGGAGTTTTCATTATGTTGGGCGTTTCACTTGCACTTGTCGATACTTCTTGTGAACTAAAAAGCATGTGTTGTAGATGACATCAACATATTTATCATGGAAAAGATGAATAAATAACTCGGGATATTTGTTTGGTAAACATAGCAAGAGAATAATGTATGAATCTTTACCTTTGGCCTTATCGTTTTGTTGATGTTTCTGATGATTGACTACTCATGCCCATGTCACTCTTCCAACTTTTTATGATGCAAACATGTGTACATGAAAATCACAATGAATAGATAAGAATATGCATTGTATATTGTTAATAATTGTTCTGGATGTCACATACAGGCTCGAAGGGGATGGAGTATGAAATAAAGTGTCAAGGGATACTCAGGAGACGTGAGGGCCCGACGGTCAAATTGTATGTCTAAGAAATTTTGAGTGCAAAAATGTGTAACACAGAAGAGGGCATGATGGGGGAGTCTGGCTGTCAATCTGTATATCGCGGAACTCCGACCGTTTTTGTAGGTCACGGAACAATAGAAGTGAAATCTTGAGCCCGCTGGCCCGGGAGTCCGTCTATCAATTTGTATATCACGGAACTTCGAGTGTTGTTTGCAGGACACAGAACAATAAAGTGCAATTTTGAGCCCGCCATCCCGGGAACCTGCGATCGAAAAAGTGGCTAAGTATGGAATGGGGAAGCAGTTGGTCAGACTCGTGATATATAAGCATGAGTAGAAATGTGAACCTGTAATTCCACCAACCTGCGCACCTAGACAATTTTGGAAGAACGACTAAGAAAAGTAACCAAAAAGGGAAAGTAGAGGAGGAAAAGAAAGGAGAATTCGATTAAGTATAGAAGAAGGGGGAAAAAAAGGGATAAAAGAGAGTGGGAAAATAGAAAAGGGGAGGGAAATTTTCGAAAGAGAGAAGTCACAACAAAGGCCCATTCATTCTAAATCATCATTTTCTAGTCCAATATTTTATCCACCTACTCGTTTTGTGTGTTTGATTTACTATCACTATTGGTTTACCTTTTCAAATATTGTACTTCACCGTCCTCTGTTGTGGCATATAAGATTTCATCCTCTTGTCCAACTAGTATGTTTCTTTCAATGTAGAAATGTAGAAAATACAATGGACATGAAGGTAAGTTGGTATGTAGAAAGACATGTAAGAAAATAAATACAGTTCTATTTATTTCAATGTAGGAGTACAAAAAATACAGTTGACATGAAGATAAGTTATTATGTAGGAAGATATGTAGTATCTACATACAATAAATTAGGTGCAAAGCAGTAGAATAAATATATAGACAATAAATGAAGTACAAAACAATGAAATATGAAATAAGAGTAGAAGCATGCACCTTTGTATCTCTTCTTCTACATTTGTGGTTAAGAGTCCTTCGTCTTATCCAGTTATTTTATTTGTTTCAATGTGGGAACAGACAAAATACAATCAACATGGATGCAAGTTGGTATGTAAGGGAAAACAAGTAATATGTACATATAGTAAATGAGAATCAAAGGAATAGAATAAAATAAAGAGTTAGAAGCATGAAACTTTGTTTTTCTTGATCCATGGTTGTGGTTATATAGAATTTTTCTTGGCCAAAATACATTACAAGCTAGAAAATATTAAGAAGTTCGATGTTACTAGATGAATGATTTGGTTTTGTGCAACAAAGTATCCATATATGCTTTGAGACATGGAAATATGATTTCGTAATATGTTTGATGTTTATTTCATAATTCAAGTACAAGACAAATTGTATCATGGTCAGACCAGTATGTGTCTAAGATAAAGAGGGTGTATTGTGAAATGGGCACATTTGACCATACATGGTCAATAAGTGTGTTTTGTACATGTTTGATCTTAACCAAAATAAAGCGAAGATTGTAATTGCACATGTAGTTTTCCAATTCTTTTGTTATGGCACTATTTTGTAGCATGTCAACATTGAAGTCTCCTAGAATGATAATGGTTTCGTTCAAATGTAAATGGTGTAATGCATTTGGAAAAAACATTCATTATGTTAACAATGTTGCACGTGGAGTGGCATAAAAATTGAATATTGCAATTTGCAATCCACGGAAAATTACTCTTGCTAGCACCATCTCAACATCTTTTTCTTCAAAATGCATATGATCCAAATTGTTTTATGTTTTTTCACTAATATCATCACTCCATGCGTAATGTAACTTGATATGCAAGTGTGATTTGAAAATTTCTTATTTTGCATGCATAATGCCATGTATGTTTCTTGCAAACATAGAATATCAGATTGCATTGTCATAGTCATTGAGTATATCATTCATATGTGCATTTAAGTTGCGCGTGTTAAGTGAGAGAATTGATACAGATGAGTTTGTTTGTATGGATTGGTAATCATATTGCATATGCCATTTTTCACTAGTCCGAAGGCATTGCATCTCAGTATCAACTTTATGTTTGACTTTGAATTTATCTTTTGTAAGAGCGCTTAACAAATACAAGGACTCTATGTTTCTGACACGAGACATAGTTGTGTATACAATTCCATGTATCCGTAGTCTAGCAGAGTCAAAGGAAGTACTATCAAGAGTTAGTCCTTGTGATATGTGGATTGTACATGCACATGCAAGTTGAATTGGAAATTGTTTTCGAATCTTCAGTTGACCTATATTTGTCGATGTTGATATTGGTTTTGATATTCGCAATATAGGTGTCCATTCATGCAAAGTGTTTGAATTATATAGATAAGATAACTTGTTGGCTTGTCGGTGGCCAATGTGCGAGTCATGGAGCTTAATCCAGAGGACATAAACTTTTTATGTTTTTTATAAGCTTTGAGTATTTCATCTGCACCATTCACTAAGCCATCTTGTGAATCATAGTTCCAAGCATACATTTCAACTAGCATGTCTAATTTCAGGACAAGTTGCAAACGAAAAGTTGTTGTATGTTGATGACATGGTACATTGCCATGGTTTTCTTCTTCAAGATCAATTAAATTGACGATGATATCATTTCCAGGCATGAGCGATAGCATATACTTGTTATGCACTGCAACATCCTTATTCTTGTAGAATAGGTAACGGAAGGTTGGGTCGATCGGGGTAGGTCACATGTAACTTGAATTGATATATGTTAAGTAATTACATGTTTGGTTGTTTGTATGCATTCTATTTAGAATTGCAATAAATTTTTCATTTGTCTAGCGTATTGTAGTATGTAATTAAAAACACTTTATGTTGTCTTTCCAAAATCCATGCGTCATTGTTTGCATGTTGACCATAGGTTGATCAAATATGAGAGAATCTTGTATGGGTTGTTCCTGGTAAAGATCCCCACAGAATACCATATCAAGGTTTCCAAAGTATTTGGTTTATCTAACATTTATTTGCTGAGTGGACAAAAATGTGACTTGTTAAAAGGCATCAATAATGCAGAGTGGATTGTTGTTCCACCTGCATTATATGAAACTTTTCCTATATATGAATTACACATCAAGTGACTCAAATCATTTACTCTGTGTCTATAGTAACGAGTACATGTCACTGGATGTTTTCTCATGAGGTAGTCAATGTCATCATTTTCCAAGGTCTCATTTTTTTTTTCTTTTTCATGTTCCTATACAATGTAGACACCGTCCTGGAACTTTCAAGTCCTCAAACTTTCTCTTTATAACTTACTGAAATATGTCACCATTAAATATGTATAATGCCTGACAATGGTGTGCAATTTTGTTGCAACTTGGTTACATTTGTATCATACTTAACCCTTCTACACCTACCTGCAATTTTCTTCTACAAGAGCATTTTGCAAAGGCATGTAGGTACTCATTCCCAGGCAAGGTGGGAATATCATAGAGGGCATGGTGGGAAGGATAAAGAATTTCCTTACTCAATTGAGGAATTATATTTCCACTTCGTCACATAAGGAAAATGACCAGGATTTGTAATGCTAGAAAAAAATGGCAGCCAAAGTTGTGCACACAACATTGGCATAGATATGGTTTGGAGTTTGGAGAAACAATTGGAGAAAAATTTAAGAGTAGGAGGGAAAGATATGACAACCTCTATGGAAACTCTGCAACATAGGAGTGATGAATAAATACCTAAACATTCTTATTTGCAAACTGTACATAGTAAACAGTAAAGAATGAATACGAATGAAATTATGGTATTGAAACTTACTCGCCAATGATGAATGACAGAATTGCAGGTCCAATTGTGAGTGCAATATTTCAACCCTGCAAAGTGCAATAACAGGTCCTAGAATTACCCATGATTTGCATTCCAGGTCTTGTAACTTTTTTCTTTATAACTTACTGAAATATGTCATTGAAAAAGATGGATAATGCCTGACAATGGTGACCAATTTTGTTGCATCTTGGTTATCGTTGTATCATACTTATCCCTTTTACACCTACCTGTAGTTTTCTTCTACAAGAACATTTTACAAAGGTAACAAGTTTGACATCTTTTTTTCATGTGAAAGACACGAGTTCGATTCTCATACAAGACAGGTAGGTACTCATTCTCGGGAAAACTAAGAATATCATCGAGGGAAAGGTGTGAAGGATAAATAATTTCCTTATTCAATTGAGGCATTATATTTCCACTCTGTCACATATGGAAAAGGATCAGGATTTGTAATGCTAGAAAAAATGACAGCCGAATTTGTGCAGATGACATTGGCATGCACATGGTGTAGAACTTGGGGAAATAATTGGAGGAAAATTTAAGAGCAAGAGAAAAATATATGCCAACCTCTATGGAAAGTCTGGATGATAAGAATGATGAATAAATACTTAAACATTCTTACTTGAAAACTGTAAACAATAAATAGTAAACAATGAATATGAATGGAACTATGGTATTGAAACTTACTCGTCAATGATGAATGACACAATCGTAGGTCCAATTGCGGGTGCAAGACTTGAACACTGAAAAGTGAAAAAACAGCTCCAACTGCAGGTGCAGGACTCCAACCTTGCAAAGTTGAAACAAACAAAATAAAGCAACAAGAAACAAACCAGTGAATAAGCACCAACAGGTCCAACTGCAGGTGAAGGATCTCAACCTTGCAAAGTTGAACCAAACAACAACAAAAAAAAAAACCAACGAACCAGTGAACAAGCAACAACCAATGAACCAATAAAGAATATATGTATCTTCAATGATGACTAAATTGTATTCCAAGCATATAGGAAATATGAAACATATGATGACTATGCGAGTGCAAATACTTAAACATTCTTACTTGCAAACTATAAACAATGAATGCTAATGAAACTATGGTATTGAAACTTACTCGTCAATGATGAATGACAGAATCGCAGGTCCAATTGTGGGTGCACGACTTGACCCCTCCAAAGTGAAAAAACAACTCCAACTTCGGGTGCAGGACTCCAGCCTTGCAAATTTGAAGCAAACAAAAGCAAGCAACAAATAACAAAATAGTGAGCAAGCACCAACAAGTCCAACTGCAGGTGCATTACCTCAACCTTGTAAAATTTAACCAAATAACAACAAGCAACAACCAATGAACCAACGAACCAGTGAGCAAGCAAAAACCAGTGAACGAGTAAAGAATATGTGTATCTTCAATGATGACTAAATTGTATTCCAAGTATAGAATAAATATGAAACATATGATGACTATGTGAGTGGCGGTGGACAACAATATTGTCCAAACTCACTGCAAGATTGTATGCAAAAATTGGAGGAAAATGTACTATGCCAGGCCTATTTAAGTAAACATTTAAGGTTGTCAGACCTATTTAAGGGCCTCGCGCTATGTAAACATTTAAGATGTCATACATATTCAAGTAACTCAAAAGGAGTGTCAATGCTCAAAACTTTCGGTATGTAAACATTTCAATAAAAATAAAAAAATAAAAAAATAGCGTGATGCTCAAAACTTTGGATATCTAAACATTTAAAACATTGGGAATAACGAAGCTGACAATAAGACTTCGAATATATTCTCCAATAAGATGATGACATATAAGGTTTTTTTTATTATATAAAAAATAATGTTTTTAGTTATGTAGTTCGAACAATAGAGATTATACAAAACTTTGTATTCAAAGGACATATTAATATGAAGTCAATGAATTATTGATCACTATAGTCCCTCTATGCCTTCGGCAGGGACTAATAAGAGTTTCCCCACACCACATAGATTTATCACCCTTCATGAGGGAGAGCGACGAATTTCAGGTAGGTTTTTTGGGGAGATCGACAGATATTGTTTTCTCAAAAAATTGGCATGTGGTGTTGATAACCACCTAGGGAAAATGTGAAACAATGTTGAGCTGCCACATTGCATTAAGCCAAAATGAAGAATAGAGATTTCGCGTTCGCTCCTCCTTGTTAAACTCCACACAATTTAAAATGAAAAATTCAATTTGAGCCACTGATGTGCTTTGAAAGAAGTTGACGAAGGAAGGAAATGAGAAGCTATAGATTGAAGATGGCGCAATTTTATCTAATGTAGTCCTGCAAATCTAAGACAGTTGTGCATGAGGCTTATTTTGATTTGATTGACTATCAAATGCACAAAAATAACGAAACCATCCCATCCCGACTATATGAATTATCATTCCCAGAATATTTCACCAACGAAATGAAAATTGAAATAAAATGCATTTGAATGCCAAAACCAAGCGAATCTTTGGGTATCCTCGAACTTGATTTGCAATTGAAGAGGTAATCCTCATGATGTGTTTAATATACTATTGATAACCCTCTGTCTTTGTATTTCTTGGTGTTGAGTACCATTTCAGACCAGATTATACAACGACTCTTAATCCTATTTTCTCGTACTTCATAGCTTCTTCATGGAATATCCGCTCAATTCCCTTCAAAATTCATTCTCTGAAATTCTATAAAACATACCCAATCTGCCAGTCTTTGGGAAAGGAGAAAAATCTTCCCACTTAAACGGTTACCATGGAAAATTCGAAGGTCAATGTATCCAACGTTGAATGGGTGATATCCATTCGCAAAGACTCCTTTGAGCTCAAACTTGTGGCTCTCAAACGCTTGGAAAATGGATTCTTTGAGAAAATACTCAAGTGTTCGGTGGCTTGAAATCATACTTTATTTCTCTCTGCTGGCCTAACGAATTGGAGTAGACGATCCAACGAGAATTTTGCATTCTGTTGCATTAATAATTACAATCTCCAATATTTACTTTAACTCTGGCATTAATAATTACAACAACACTTGTGACTCATATTCTTCAATATTTACTTTAACAATGGAATTGATAATTACAACGACACTTGTCACTCATATTCTTCAATGAGGACCCAGATTCCTCAACTAGGAAGGGACTAAAAATACTTAATTTTAAGTCCCTTGAGTATTTCTAGTACACAAGACTCTAACACTTACCAATATAAATTAGGCGCACACTACATATCATTAGATATGCAAACACTAAAATTTGAGTATTTCTAGTACACAAGAGTCTAACTCTAACCAATAAAAGTTAGGCACACTCTATATATCATTAGATATGCAAGAACTAAAATTTAAATTACATAAAAAAAAAAAATGAAGGTTGTAACCTAAAACAAAATAAAACGAACAACAACCTAAAACAAAATAAAATGAACAACCATAAGGATAATAAAATAATAAATCAAAATAGGTCTATCTTAACCATGATCACTTGAACATTGACAAGTTTGCCTCTACAATTTTTTTTAATCTTTCACCCCATTTAGTAGATCAAGCGTTGAGCTTGATTTATAAGTAACCAATATAAAAACATCTTAACTTCAAATTTATGAAGTGCCAAAAAAAACCTTCAAGTATAAAAAAGGTTTACACCTTTACAGATTTGATCCCTTTAGGACTCTAATAGATCTATAGTTAAAATGAATTTATGTTGGTAACAACCATATACTATGGATTTACGTTGGTAACAACCATATACTATATTGTTTATATTTCCATTGTGCAATAGATCCTTTAAAATCACAAAATGCATGCATTGCATATTCTATATTTATACATACATAGTGTGCCAATCCTTTCTTCATTAACATGCTTTGTTAGGGATTAAAGGCTAAATAATTTGGTACAACATAGTACATAATAATGTGAAATTTTTTGAAAACCTTAACAATTCTTAGTATTTGATATTATGAATTGAGTAAAAGGACAACCATTGTTTTAAAGTCTATATAGGATTGGATGTCAATTCAAACTATCATGGTATATCTATATCATGAGGTCTCTCTCTTTCCATTGCTCTTGGTTTACGTAAATTTTTTATGTGGATATAAAGAACTTAATGACATCTTACATTACATATATTGTCTTGATTCATTGATCAATAATAAGTGGTTTTAATCTTTCAACTCATTATCACAATCATACTAGAAAGACTTAGTTTGTTGAATTGTAATGTATGAAACTTGAATATATAATAATATGAGTTTTTCATTTTCCAACTTGTCATATATTTAGTTTTAACTTTGCATATATAATTTGGATGAGTCAAACACATTTTGTAAATCATATAAACAATGTATACTATATCTATAATACAATGTAAACTATATCTATAATACAATTCATGGATGAAATAAAACAAATACCAAATTTTTCCATAAAAAAAAGTCGATTCTATTTTAACTTTATGTCCAATAATATTACATTAAACCACCATGTGGATATTCCCAAATATATTCTACTCATATAAGCTTGCTTGGGAATTATGATAAGAAAAATGTTCAAAATGTATGTAGTGATCAATATATTTTAAAGTGAGGATGTTGTTCACTTGATATTAACAATGTGTGTAATTTTAATCATGTTTTTCCTAAATAAACTTTATATTTATATATTATGAAATTTTATTTAATTTCTTATATTTTATTTTTTTTATATTTATATATTATGAAATTTTATTTAATTTCTTATATTTTATTTTTTTTCATTATCTTAAAATTGATTGTCTAAGTATTTCAATTATTTTATTCATTTATTTTTTTGGGGTTTTACGAAATAACAAACCATGTTATAACAAGATACTATGTCACAAGAATATTCTATGATTGTACATCAATTTTTTTTCATTTTACACTAACATGATACTTTCTTCATTTTACACTTACATGATATTAGGGAGGAGGATGAAAATACTTTATGTTAGCATGTTATAGGTATGTCTATATTTGATTTCAATTTTATAAAATTTGCAACATTGTGGACTTCCAAATATGTTAATTCATTAAAAGCATAAAAAATTTGGAAAGCTTCTTTTCAATCTTTTCAAACATAAAAATAAAATGCCAAAAAAAAATAATAAATTATTCTTATATTTTTTTAAGATCTAATAAATTAAAATTGATCTCAATAACAAATAAGATAAGAATAGTCATTATCATTCTCATCATAATAAAATTAATCGTATCACTTTTAGCGATTATAAACATCAGTATAAAAAATTATAATTCTAGTGATAAATAGAAATGAAAATATAAATTATAATACTTATTATAAAAACATAAAAATACAAAATTGGTGACCATAAAAATGGCGTCGATAAATGTATATCAACCACTTTCATAAAGTGGTTGACCATTAATATATTAATACATTTAATTAATATAATAATTTAATATTACATTAATTTAATATATAACTATTAATTTAATATATAATAAACAATGTATAAATTAAAGTATTAAATGATTGATAATTGTATTAAAGTATTAATGTAACATATTAATTGATTGACAAATGTATTAAAGTATTAATGTATAAATGTGACATATTAATTGATTGATACATTGATAATGTAATGTATTAATGTATTTAGTAATACATTACATTATGTATTATAAATTAATATTATACATAAATAAATTAATATATAATACATTAATGTGTAATATATTAATACATTAAAGTACTTATACATTGATGTGTAATGTAACATTAATATAATATATAATAAATATTTATAAATGAAAGTATTAATTTACATTAGTGTCTAATGTAACATATTAAATGATTGATAGATTAATAATGTAATGTATTAATTAATTAATTAATACATTAATAAGGTAATAATACACTAATAAATTAATACATTAAATATATCAATAAATACATTAAATGCATTAAAAAAATAAATTACTAAAGTATTAATACATTAGTCAGGTATTAATATACTAATGAAATAATATATTATTACATTAATGTATAATGTAGACTCATAAACTATTAATACATTAAGAATACATTATTACATTGTTGTAATATATAAATTAAAGTATTAATACATTATTCATAATGTAACATATTAAATATTAATACATTAATAATGTAATATATAAACTAATTAATACATTAATATATTTTTAACTAATACATTGTTAAAGTATTAATACAATAATAAATTAATACAGTATTAATACAATAATAAATTAATACATTAATAATACATTGTTAAAGTAATAAAACATTAATACAATATTATTAAAGTATTGATACATTAAGACATTTATTGAAAATGATTGTGGTTGATTATGGTGGACCATCATCATGGTTTCTTATGGTCATGACTATGAATGACATTGATGTATATTGTAATGTATTAATTTAATTAATTAATAAATTCATACATTTTTAATAAATACATTACTAAAGTAGTAATACATTATTATATTAATATAATGTATAAATTAAAGTATTAATTTACATAAATATATAATATAAAGTATTAATTAATTAATACATTAATAATGTAATGTATATATTAAGTAATACATTTATACAATATTAATTACTACATTGTTAAAGTATTAATATAATAATAAAATAAAAGATTAATAATACATTGTTAAAGTAATAATAAAAAAATTATTTCATACCTTTCATACATTAATTAAATGAATTAATAAACACATTAGTAAAGTATTAATATATTAATGTTTAATTTAACATATTTAATTATTAATAAATTAATAATTAATTAATAAATACATTCTTAAAGTATCAATGCCTTAATAAATACATTACTAAAGTAGTAATACATTGGTCATGGTTTCGAAAAGAATGTGCATAGGTTATTTAGGGTTTTCTTCATGCTCGGCTCTGCAACATCAGTTCTTAACCTTTTCTGAATCCCTAAGTACGTGATGTCTCACTCAGCCCTGTTGTTGTGATCGCCTCAGAAGAATGGGAGAAGAAGGGGGGGTGAAAGCTCCTTCCTACCAAAACGTTGCCGCCAACGATCCAGACAACTTCCGAGTGCACCGACCATCCTTCGATCTGCCATCGCACTTACAAGAACAATACATGCAGGAAGAGATGGACATAAGAAAAGAATCGGACACAGACGCTGAGTCCTTGCATCCAAAAGTAGCTCGGGTCTGGATACCCGAAAAATGCATCCCCTAAGCCCCGGTTGCACCTAGGTATGTCATCAAAACCACCAATATAGGGGAGCATACATAGTTCATGAGAGACCATGCCCTCATAGGAAAATTCCTATGTCTCTGGCCCACAGAAAAAGACCTAGCTCGCTGGATCAAGGTGTGGTGGAACCCCAAGGGAGACTATGAGCTTCGAGTGAGATCCAAAGGTTTCTTTACAATAATTTTCTACAACCTGGAGGACAAGGACAAGATCTTTGAAGGGGGACCATATTTCTACAACTCGGCTAGCCTCTACCTACGTTTCTATACAAACCGATTTTGCCCAGAAAAGGAAAACTTCGGATATGCACCGGTATGAATTCACCTCTATTCCCTACCCCAAGTGTTCTAGTTAGAGGAAATTTTACTAGGCATAGGCAAACCCTGGGTAAATATGTCAAATCTTTCGAAGCTACCGAACAAAGAAAATACACCTCTTATGCTAGGATATGTGTCTATATGAACATCTCCAAAGCTCTTCCAGACACAGTTACTTTAGAATACCAAGATGAGGAATGGGCCCAAACCATAGACTATGAAAACATCCCTTTCAGATGTCGAAAATGCCATGAACATGGACACCTTTTCAGAGATTGTCCTCTCAATGCCCGCCCAAAGAAGGAAGCTAAAGAGAAACCAAAGGAAGGATTTACTCAGGTTCAAAATCAAAGGAGACAAGCGCAAAAGAAGCCCACAAACATCAACGGAAAAATGAACCCAACTAATAACTCTTTTGAAGCCCTCAACCACCTCCCAGAAGAAGAAGAGGTGGAAAACCCCCACAAGACTGCTGGGAAAGATCCCAACAAGTACAAGGAAGATCAGTTGGCACAAAAACATCAAACCTTAGCAAACCAAGCAGATCCACAAACTCACCCAGTCTTCGGAAAATAACGAGAAAGAGAGGAAGATACAATCATGGAAATGGATGAGAAAGACCTAGCAGAAATCGAACTAGACAGGTTAGAAGAAGCACTCAACAAGAAGGATATCCAAACCCTACCAGAGGACCAAATCAGGAAAGTCCACAAAGTATTTCTGGACTCATCAGTAGGGGCTACATCAAGGTTGGGGATCAGCATAGACCCAAACCAATATCCAAGAAAACACCCAAAAGAAAACAAACGAAGGGGCATAAAACCAGCTCATCAGCTAATAAAGGAGGCGGGAAACTATATGATCAACTCAGGATAGATTCATCGACTCTCAGAGAGCTCCTTTTACCACCCACCAAATTTTTAACTATGAATATTCTCACCTGGAATATCAGAGGCCTAAATGGAAGATCCAAACAAAGGATTCTTCGAAACTACATCAAAATGGAAAACCCTGATATATTCATGATTCAAGAGACAAAATGTGCAGGGAAAACTGCATAAGATATCATCAAAATATGTTGGTACAACTGTGAATCCTATCAAACAGACTGAAAAGGGGCTTTAGGAGGCGTGGCCATCCTTTGGAATCCTGCTACAGTCATCCTCGATCAAAGCCTCTCCACTCCATGCACCATCACAGCGCACTATAGAGCCATTAGTTCGGAAAAGGAAGGAATGATCACAAATGCCTATGGTCCGCAGATCATCCAAGAAAAAGACCTCTTTCTTCAGAGCCTAGCTTATTTAGTCTCCTTAGCAGAGGCAAAGAAATGGATAATAGGAGGCAAATTCAATATGATTCTGACGCTGGAGGAAAAGAGAGGGGGTAAAAAGCATTTGGAGCAGAATAACGCCAAATTCCAGTAACTCATAGAGAACCTCAGACTGGTAGACATTGAGAATAGCAATGGCATCTACATCTGGACCAACAAAAGATCAGGAAACCACCAAATAGCTTGCAGGCTTGATTTCTTCCTCATCTTAGAAACTCTCCTCTTGGAAGGCCCCCTAGTATATTCCAATATCCTCCCGAAGGAAGGTTTGGACCACTGGTCGGTTCATCTCTGGGTTGACACTATTGCCACCCCAAAGCCTAAATCCTTCACATTTGAAATTTTTTGTCTCTGCCATCCAAATTTCCAGGAGTTGGCCTGTCACTGGTGGAGCAATGCAAAAACATAGATGGGCACCAAAATGTACTGCTTCCAGCGAAAAATCAAACACTTCAAACAACAGGTACGCAAATGGAACAAAGAGGTCTTTGGGAACATTTTTTAGGAGATGAAATTACTAGAACAAAAACTTGAGAACCTCCAATCATAATTCATTCAAGTAGGATACACAATCACCTAGCAGTAGCAGGAAAATGAACTCAAACGGAAACTAGAAGAAAGGCACAAGCAAGAAGAGATCCTATGGAGACAAAAATCTAGGGTTCAATGGCTCAACGAAGGACAGAAGAAAAAAATAATCTTCCATCTTTCTATGATCCATAGACACTTTATCAATCGCATCACGAAGCTTGAAAACTTGCAAGGAAACATCTTTTTAAATCATCAGGAAATAATGCATGAGCTGACAGATTTCTACAAGGATCTCCTCTCCCAACCCCAGGTGGATCGCACTTTAGCAATAGAACGGCTGGTCCAAAAAATTCCAACTATAATCACCCAAGAACAGAATGAGACTCTCATGACACCAATAATGAAAGAAGAAGTGGATCGGGCTATTCAGGAGTTACGTACATACAATGCTCCAGGTCCAGATGGTTTCAAAATGGACTTCTTCCACGCATGTTGGCCAATGTTAAGGGAGTAAGTGTAGCAATTGGTGGAGGAATCACGCAGCTCTGGAAAAGTCCTTCCAACACTAAATGCCACTTTCCTCACCCTAATACCCAAAGAAGAAAGAGTCAAAAACCTGAGGAACTTCAGACCCATAACTCTTTGCAACATGATCTACAAAATCAATTCCAAGTTCATAGCTCTAAGGCTCAAGCCTATTCTACCCTTCATCATATCCAAGGAGAAATCATGATACGTCAAAGGAAAGCAAATAATGGATAGTGTCATTATTGTCCATGAAATCATTCACTCTCTCAAAATCACCCACACTCTACGTATTCTTCTAAAACTTGACCTTTCAAAATCTTTTGATAAATTAAGCTGGCAATATATGAAAGTGCTTCTATTGGATTTCAGTTTCGACAAGGATTGGGTCTCCTGGATAATGAACCTCATGTCCTCAACCTTCTTCTCAATCCTCTCCAATGGTGTCCCCTCTCAACTATTCTCCCCCTCAAGAGGGATAAGGCAAGGAGACTCTCTTTCCCCTTTCTTTTTGTCATAATGGCTGAAGAAGTAGGACGTTATATCAAGACCTCAATTCAAAATGGTTCCCTCCAAGGCCTCCCTCTTCACGGATTAGAACTGGTAACCTCCCACAGCCAATTTGTCAATGACACGCTACTAATGAATACCCCCACCACGCAAGAAGAAATAAAACTAAGCTCCATCCTCTCTGATTTCAGTGAAGCCTCTAGCACCACCTTTAATCTGACCAAATCACAACTCTTTTTTTTCAATACTCCTTTGGCAATCCAACATCACCTTTCTCAAATTTTGAATACCCTTGTTTTCACTCCTCCCTCTCGCTACCTGGGACTCCCTCTCTTCAACTCAACAGCCAGAAACATCTCCTGGGACTCCCTCCTACTCTCCATCACCAATCGTCTCAGCAACTGGACCTTTCGTTCCCTCAACCTTCCAGCCATAATTGTTTTCTTAAAGTCAGTCCTCCAGGACATCCCAACTTACCTCTTCTCAACCCTGGCTTCCCCCCAATCATTCATAAAGAAAATCAGGAATCTACAAAGAAACTTTCTTTGGCATGGACACAACGCGAACAAAAAATGGGCCTTAGTCAGCTGGGACACAGTTTGCAAGCCCAAATCTTTAGGTGATCTGGGCCTTCGGGACCCTGGTAAATTAAATAGCATCATGGGAGTAAGAATATGGTGGAGATGGATAAAAAATACAACAGAGCTTTGGGAAAAACTCTGGAAATGCAAATATGCCCCAAATACGCACCAAAGTCAACTTATAAGAATGTAGGAACAAATTCAGGGCTCCAACATCTAGAATGCATCTTGGAAATATCGATCACTCATACAGGAACATGTTTTATGGGAAGTCGGCAATGGTCAGAGTGCCCTATTCTATATGGATCCCTAGCAGCAAACTCCACCCCTTCAACTAGAAGAAAATATACAATCCTACGAAAATCACATTCAAGATCTTGTCACTCTCAAAGTGGCAGATCTATGGACAGAAACCCCCAGCGGCTCTCCCTGGCGAAGCTGGAAATCAACTCATCAAGAAATCCAAGTGCCAATGAAATGTGACCTGCAACAATGGAAACAAGCAACAACCCAAAGGAAAATCAGGAAAAGCACAGACCCATACATTCTCAGATGGGGATACACACCTCATGGAAGCTTCACTCTCAAGGAGGGCTACACCCTACAGGATAATTTCCATAACCTTCATAAATACAACATCTGGACAACAATATGGAAATCAAAACTCTGGCCCAAAATCTCTACTTTCCTCTGGCTTCTACTATAGAACAAGATGTTAACATGGGACAATCTCCAGAGACAAGGTGTCATTGGCCCCTTGATTTGCCATCTTTGTCATCTCCAGGCATAAACCATGGATCACCTCCTAAATAATTGTCTACTAAGTGAGAACATCTGGAACCAAGCCACTCAGCTCATGAGAAGAACTAATCAAGTTAAAAATAACATCATCAGCACCATTAGGGAGTGTGGCTCCGATCCCTTCAAAATTCCTATCTTGAAAAGATCCTGACAACTCTTACCAGACTTCATAGTGTGGAAAATATGGAAAGAGAGAAACAAAAGAATTTTTCACTCTCAACCATATCCTCCTACCCTCCTCTAGAATACAATCCTCTTGCATCTCCAAGAAACTCTCTAGCTATATTCTTGGTTGAAGGAAGACTTCCCCACTGACCCAGGTGAGCTCTCAATCCTCAACTCTTGGGGCTTCTCATTTTCTCACTCCACCCTTCCTCAGTAACCCCCTCTATTTTCAAAATCCCTCAGTCCCTACAAGTGCCCCCCCCCCGGCCACGCTTCCGCAAGGTCAATTTTGATGGCGCATCAAAAGGAAATCCAGAACACTCAGGCTATGGAACGGTCATAAGAAATAGATTGGGCCAAATTCAAAGCCTAACTGTAGGAAATCTCGAATACGACACCAACAATTCAACAGAAATATGGGGTCTCATCAAAGGGGTGCAAATGGATCTATACCAAAACCTAACCCGTCTGATTATTGAAGGAGACTCCAAAATCATAATAGACTTGGAAACAAAAATATTGAATGGTAGAGATTCAAGAAAAATCACTCCCAGCTAGCGCCTCCTTGGCCCTCTTCACAGCTTCGAGGATCTTCTCTAACTCTAACCCCCTCATACATTAGGAAAAGCACAAAGAAATTTGTGGATCAACTCGCTAATGCAGGAGTAGACTCGATGCAACAGATCAATCTCCAAGATCCCAGGCAGTCCCAAAGATCACCGCTCTGGCTCTAGTGCGAGGAGCTTGCCCAGCTGGACGACCCCAATCTGAATAAGGTGCTACCTTTGTCTACCTAGAATTCCTTCCAAGTCAGAAATGATATGAAGCTCAGGGGAGAGAAATACCGTAAGCATCAGTGCAGAAGATCAACAATTGACAAAAGACTTCAGGACATTGTGAATCGGGAGTCGCAAGGTCGAAGGATGTTGTTTCCCAAAGTCGTGAAATCGCAAAATAGGAAATCGCGATAAGCATGAACAAATCAGGACCATTGGTACCATAAGTGATCAGGACCGTCGATGTTATCCCATAGATATGGCACGAGAAAATTTTAGGATTTCGACTATCGGGAGTCTAAAGCTTGAAGGAAGCTATTCCCCAAAGTCGCGAAACGCGAAATTGCGATTTGTGCGATCAGATAAGGACCGTTGGAACCATAACAGATCTGGACCGTCGATCTGGTCTCATGGATATGATTTCAGCGATCGAGAGTCCAAATCTTGAAGGCAACTACTCCGCAAAGTCATGAAATCGTGAAATGAGAAATCACGATAAGCGCGATCAGATCAGGACCGCTGGAACTAGAACAAATCTAACCATCGATCTGGTCCCATGGATATGATGTGAGGAAATTTCATCATTTCGGCTATCAGGAGTCCAAAGCTTGAAGGCAACCACTCCCCAAAGTCGCAAAATCGCGAGATGCAATAAGCGCGATCAGATTAGGACCATTGGAACCAGAATATATCTGGACCATTGATCTGGTCCCATGGATATGATGCAAGGAAATCTCAGGATTTCGGTTATTGGGAGTCCAAAGCTTAAAGGCAACCACTCCCCAAAGTCATGAAATCGTGAAATCCAGAATCACAATAATCGAGATTAGATCAGGAGCATTGGCACCAGAAAAGATTTGTACCATCGATCTGGTCCCATGAAAATGACATGAGGGAATTACGAGATTTCAGCTATCGGGAGTTCGTAGCATGAAGGAAGTTGTCTTCCCAAGCCGTGAAGTCACGAATCCCGAAATCGCGAAAAGCGAGAGAATACCTAGACCATTGATTCCAAGGAAATATGGATTCGTTGATAGCCCTTTGGTGTAAGAAGATAGGCTGCAAATGTTCTTTGTAAACCTTCAGATGAAATTAATATAAGGATCCACCTTTTATTCACAAAATAAAAGTAGTAATACATTAATAATATATTATTTAAGTATTAATAAAATAATACCTTAATTGAAAATGACTATGGTTGAGTATGGTTGACCATGACCATGGTTTAATTTGGTAGACCTTGGTTAACTTTGGGAAGGAAAGGTTGGCTACGGTTGACCATGGTTGTCTCATCATGGTTGAGTGAGGTTGACCAAGACCATGTTTGACTATGGTTGAACATGCCCATTACTAACCTTCGTTGACCATGTGCATCTCATTATGGTGGGCCATGTTGATTATGTTCACTGTAGTTTACTATGGCACTACTGCATTGCAATGTTGATCATATTTTGTTCGTCAAATTGCGACATCATGTTTTGTTCTTCACATGCCAACATCAATTTTTTTTCATCACATTGTGAAATCATCTTTTGTTCATCACATGTCGACATAAGGTTTTGTTCATCACATTGTCACATTAGCTTTTGTTCGTCACTTGACATCTTAAGGTTATGGTCATCAAATTACGACGAAGGTTTATGTTTCTCACAATATGGCATTGGAATAAGTTTGTCATAGTTTGATAATGGGTTATGTTTGTCACATTGCGACATCGAAAAATGTTTGTCACATCGGCACATTGGGTTGTGTGCATCAAATTGAGACAATAGGTTGTGTTTGTCACATTGTGATGTTTGGAAATGTCTTATCACATTGCATTTTTCCAATTACAACGCCAATTTATGTTCGTCTAATTACAATGTTTGTAATTATTCGTCACATTGTGATGTGCATATATGTTCTTCACAATGTGACGTCCATATATGTTTGTTGCATTGTGGTGTTACTATGTTTGGTAGATTGCATTGTTACTATGTTTGACACATTATGATGTTTGGAAATGTTTGTCACATTGGGGCGTCTGTATATGTTCGTGACATTGTGATGTTACTATGCATGGTAGATGACAAGATTATTATGTTTGACACATTATGAAATTTGGAAATGTTTGTCACATTGTGACGTTCATATATGTTCGTCACATTGTAACATTACGATGTTTGGTACATTGTAAGTTTACTATGTTCGACACATTGTGATGTTTGGAAGTGTTTTTCACATTGCGACATCAAGATATGTGCGTCACGTTGCAACGTGAGGAAATGTTTTCCATATTGCAACAAAAGGGTGATGTGGGACACATCGTGACATGTATTTATGTTTGTCACATTGCAACATGTATTTATGTTTGTCACGTTGCAACACTACTATCCACATTGCAACAACATGCCTATTTTCATCAAATTGTGACATTACTATGTTTCGTAGATTGCAATGTTACTATGTTCATAACATTGCGACGTTACTATGTTCATCA
>SNQJ01S0002683.1:136817-151425 GCA_010110895.2 Picea sitchensis
TGATCTCTATTTAAAGAGCATGGAGGGTCATTTGCCGATGATCGATTGTGAGAAAATCTCTTGTAAAATCTCTCTGTAATCTTTTTCTTTGCATTAATAAACTGCTCCAAGTGGCCGCGTTGGTTGGGGCCGTGGATGTTTCCTCATAGGGGTTTTACCACGTGAAAACATTGGTGTGTTGATATTTGATCTGGTTATGTGAGTGGTTACTGAAGGTGTTCGTCCTTTGTTGGAATACCTGTGTTGTCGAACACCAGTGGTACAATTTGACTGCCAAATTCTGCAATCATGTCTTCTTCTATGTTACACATTTTGCAGTCAAAAATTTGGAGACATGCAATTTGACATCGGGCCCTCACTTCTCCTGAGTATAACTTGTGACCCTATTTTGAAACCTGACCGACCGCTTTCCATGCTTGGCCATTTCTTGGAATCTTTTTCGCGGGTCGTCGGGTTGGTGGGTACACAAAATGTCCAATCCTTAATCGCTCTTCGTCATCTCTCCCGACTTCGCACTTCTTTATAAATATGAAATTATTAAGCTTTAATGATAACAACTCATCATGCAAGAAATGTAAATATTGTCATTAATGAGCAAAAGGCTCGAGGAGATCTCCCATTAATACAAATTAAACCAAGATTTGCGGAGGGTTATATTATCCCTTCTGAGTGTTCATTTCAAACATCATGGAATCTCTTTCGCGCGTCGTCGGGTTGGCGACTTCACTAAATATCCAATCCTTAATCGTTCTTCATCGTCCCCACCACCTTTTCACTTCTTTCTAAGTATGCCATTATTAAGCTTTAATGGTAACAACTCATTACGCAAGAACCGTATAGATTGTCATTAATCAACGAAAGGCTCGAGGATATATCCCATTGATACGCATTAAACCAATATTTGTGGAGGGTTATATTATCCCTTCCGAGTGTTCATTTCAAACATCGTTTGGAGAAAACGGACATTCTCGTCAACTTATGGAAGAAGCTCGACAACAGTTCTGTTGAGATACTGTAAACACCTTCAGGCATGATGACTAGAACTTCCAGTGGTCCAATTTGACCACCAAATTCCTTAATCATGTCTTGCTTAGTGTTACACATTTTGCATTCAAAAGTTCGAAGACACACAATTTGACCATTGGGTCCTCACGTCTCTTGAGTATAACTTGTGACCCTATTTTGAAGCCCAACTGATCGCTTTCCATGCTTGGCCATTTCTTGGAATCTCTTTCGCAGGTCGTCGGGTTGGCAGGTACACAAAATGTCCAATCCTTAATCACTCTTTGTCGTCCCTGCAAACTTCACACTTCTTTATAAAAATGAAATTATTAATATTTAATGCTAACAACTCATCATGCAGGAACCGTAAACATTGTCATTAATGAGCTAAAGGCTCGAGGAGATCTCCCATTAATACGAATTAAAACAAGATTTGTGGAGGGTTATATTATCGCTTCTGAGTGTTCATTTCAAACATCATGGAATCTCTTTCATGCGTCGTCGGGTTGGCAACTTCACGAAATCTCCAATCCTTAATCGTTCTTCATCGTCCCCACCACCTTCACACTTCTTTCTAAGTATGAAATTAGTAAGCTTTAATGGTAACAACTCATTACGAAGGAATCGTAGAAATTGTCATTAATGAACGCAAGGATCAAGAATATCTCTCATTGATATGCATTAAACTAATATTTGCAGAGGGTTATATTATCATTTCAAACATCATCTGGAGAAAACAGACGCTCTCGTCAACTTATGGCAGCAGCTCGACAACAATTCTGTCGAGATACAGTAAACACCTTCGGGCATGATGACCAGAACTTCCAGTGGTCCAAGGAATATTCTTACTACTCATCTCCTTCCACCCAGAAGGAAGTAAGGATATGGTCCCTTGGTGCGTCGAGAGATATATTTCAAGCCAAAGAATTTCAGGGCAACCCCCCTTGCTCAGACAACCCCCACTGCATTTATATTTTTTATAACCCTATAAACATGTATATCATGCCCCCTTGCGTTTATTTGTTTTGTAACCCTATAAACATGTATATCCTGCATTCGCTCTGTATATCCATCGTCCGTTCCAAATTTCAAGGATTTTTTAGAAAAGCATGAAAGAATGGTTGGCGAAGAGGTTGATGCGGTAGATTTCAAGCCGAAAGAAGATGATCTGATGGACGATGATATGACGATGGATGATGGTAATGCATATGTTGTTCCCACTACTATGCCCAAATTGAAATCCACCATAATGAGGGGAACTTCCCAGCTCGATGATGGAGGCCCTAACAAGACCAAAGGAAGGGGTTTCAGAAAATAAATCGACATTGAACGCAATAGTCGCTTTGCAGCACGAGAGTTTGAGTCTCTCAACTCGAATGACGGTCCTTGTCCTCAGAGATGTATCCTTTCATTTCATTTTTAGGGTTTTGGATTAGGGTTTGGATTTGTCCCTCGTGCAGGTTGTCTCTAAATTCTTTGACTGCAAGGAGATGGTCTCTTAGTGCGTCGAGAGATATATTTCAAGACAAAGAATTATTCAATTGCAGGACCAGTCACATGTTCTGTGGAGATAAAACTAACATCTTAGGGGGTGAGGACCAGAAATCCTAGTGGTACAAGGAATATTATTACTACTCATCCCCTTCTGCCCAAAGAAAAGTAATTTGGACCTCTGGAATTGCTTGTGCAGGTTGTGTCTTTGAAGTCTTTAACTGTAAGGAGGTGGTCTCTTGGTGCGCCGAGAGATATATTTCAAGCCAAATAATTATTCCACTGCGGGACCACTCTCTTGCTTCTTTGTCACCTCAGGTCTTCTGCAAGATGTTGAGATTGTTGAACCCAACATTGACCTTCAGAGGAGAATACTGCAAGGAGTTTCTAAAAATTCATGATAATCAGTTTTGTATGCATGTTCAAGAGCTTGTTGATGCCTTCTGCATGTTGTCGCACTATATGAATAACACATAATTGTATGCATGTTATTTTTTTTTGTAACTCCTCTACTTGTATTTATGACAAGTATGTTCAATGATTCGGTGCAAATAAATCAGTCCAATTTCTATGGATAAATATATGCTACCCACTATTTTTCTTATAGATTTACTATTAAAAAATTGCCTTGGAATGTTGGTTGGTGATTCTTTGTTGGATTTAACACCTCTTATTGTTTGCATGGTTCGATAGTCTTGCAATTCTTAAATATTGTATTGACTAAAGTAATTTGATCAAAGATTAAGCATTGAAAAATTATATGGCAATGCATTGTGTCAATCACATGAGGCTTCTATGGAAACATAAATGAATTTCACACAGTTTAAAACCAACATTCAAATCCATTTGTAATGTAGAAAGAACATAGCAACACTAATTCACGATGCGGGAGTTGGGGCCCCACCCAAGAAGTTTCGTTCTCATATCAACCTTGTTGAGCGAATGATATCTTATTCCCCTCTCACTTCCTTGATTCCTTCACCCGAAAAGGAAGTATATTATTGGTTGTCCATCCCATGGGCTCTATTTGAGCACTTTTACTTTATTAATAAAATTACCAAATTTCTTCTTCGCAAATATTTTGAAAAAAAATGATATATGCTAGCTGAAGTCAAACGGGGCTATGAAATCAACCACAATATTAAAATTCAAGTTCATCGTTGGTATACTTACGGTTAAGTTGACAGTACAATAAGTTTATTTCAACAACCCTCCATTGATTTCTCTGTTACTTTTTTATTCTTCTCTTATGCAAACACATCCTGGAAAGTATAACTATGACTCACTTTCTCTATTCTTTGATTGAAGAGCCTGTAGATCTATCTAATTGACTTCATAGTTATTTTTGCTCCTAAAGTCCTCACATGAGTGCTAAAGGGGAGAGCCAGGCCACCGAAAATTTGGAATGGTCGTTATTTTGAATTTGGTGGTGAGTTAGAGGGTTGTTTCACTAAGACAAAAGCATGGTCAAATTGGCAAGATGATATGGATGAGGGTTCTCCTTGGATGGTAGCAGAGCAATGACAAACAAGTGAAATAATAGAGGTAAAAACAGAGGGAAACAACAAACCATTCAATGAATAATCTGCTGCAAGAAGTTTAATACTTAAAATAATATTTTAGGGCATTAAACAATGTATCAAAAACACAATTACTCCCACAGGTTGCGATAAAAACAAATCTTCATCAAAGCATTAGCTGACGCACCCCAGTCGCCTGAAATGACCAATAGCCCAATCTACCAAATTGACCTCCCTATTATCGAATCAACAAAGATGAATATTATGGGATCAAATAATTTTTTTGTGTGATAATTGAATTGGAAAAAATTGTTACTTATTCTACTTTTTTTAAGGCCTTATCACAGTAAGAATGAAAAATTATCCTAACCCACTGTTATCTACAAAATCCAAACATCAATAGCGAATGTAAATGAAGTATACATAGTTATAGCCAAAAAGCAATCTATAGTTTATATTTGCATTTTCTCACACCCTTTTTAATGATACAATCACAATACAAAACGAGTATGTGGATAAAATATTGGACTAGAAAATGTTGATTTTGCAACAATGGGGCTTGTTTGAGACCAATTCCTGCTTCCAAAAATTGCCCTCCCCTTTTCTATTTTCTCATTCTCTTTCATCCCCTTCTTTTCCCTCTTCTATACTTAACCGAATTCCCCTTTATTTTTCCCCTCTACTTTCTCTTTCTGGTTACTTAGTCATTTTTCCGAAAATGTCTAAGTGCACGGGTTGGTGGACTCAGGAGTTCACATTTCAACTCATGCTTTTATATAATGAATCCAACCGACCGCTTCCCCATTCCATACTTAGCCAGTTTTTCGATTGCAGATTCCCGGGAAGGAGGGCTCTAGATTGCACTTCCATTGTTTCGTGACCTACAAATGACACCCAGAGTTCGACGATATGCAAATTGCCTGCCAGACTCCCACATCATCCCCTCTTCCATGTTACACATTTTGCACTCAAAATTTTTGAGACATACAATTTGCCCGTCGGGCCCTCATGTCTCCTAACGATCCCTTGTCACCCTATTTTGAAGCTCGTCCGAGCGCTTTCCATACTTGGCCATTTCTTGGAATCTCTTTCACGGATCGTCGGGTTGGCGGGTTCACGAAATCTTCAATTCGTAATCGTTGTTTCTCATGCCCTCCACCTTCGTACTTCTTTCCAAGTATGAAATTAGTAAAGTTTAATGGTAACAACTCATCATGCAACAACCATAAACATTGTCATTAATGAGCTAAAGGCTCGAAGAGACAGTCACACTGACTATACCTACACAAATTATCCATAAACATGCAGAAAATATCTTGCCAGGTAATGGGATATCCATTACAAATTTCAATATATTAGCGAAAATGAGTCCGACCGGTCGTTTCCCTATTCCATACTTATCCACTTTTTTTATTGTGGGTTCTTGAACAGGCGGGATCAATATTGCGCTTCCATTGTTCTGTGACCTACAAACAACACTCGAAGTTTCGTGATATACAAATTCACTGTTGGACTACCCCATCATGCCCTCTTCCATGTTACACATTTTTCACTCAAAACTTCTGAGACATAGAATTTGATTGACGGGCTCTCACCTCTCCTGAGTATCTCTTGTAACCCTATTTTGAATCTTGACTGACCACTTTCCATACTTATCCATTCCTTAATCGCTCTTCCCCATCCCCACCACCTTCGCACTTCTTTCTAAATATGCAATTAGTAATCTTTAATGTTAACATCTCATCATGCAGGAACCGTAAAGATTTATATTAATGAGAGAAAGGCTCGAGGATATCTCACATTAATATGCATTAAACCAATATTTGAGGAGGGTTATATTATCCCTTTTGAGTGTTCATTTCAAACATCATGGAATGTCTTTTGCAGGTTGTTGGGTTGGCGGGTTCATGAAATCTTTAAATCCTTAATTGCTCTTCGTCGTCCCCACAACCTTCACACTTCTTTATAAGTATGTAATTACTAAGCTTTAATGCTAACAACTCATCATGTAGGAACCGTAGAGATTGTCATTAATGAGTGAAAGGCTCGAGGAGATCTTTCATTCACATGCATTAGACCAAGATTTACGGAGGGTTATATTATCCCTTCCGAGTGTTCATTTCAAACATCGTCTGGAGCAAACAAATGTTCTTGTAAAATTATGGGAGCAACTTGATAGAAATTATCTAGAGATACAGTGAACATCTTTGGGCGTGAGGATCAAAACGTCCAGTGGTCCAAGGCATATTCTTACTACTCATCCCCTTCTGCCCAGAAAAAAGTAATTTAGACCTCTAGAATTTCTTGTGCAGGTTGTGTCCTTGAAGTCTTTGACTATAAGGAGGTGGTCTCTTGGTGCGCCAAGATATATATTTCAAGTCAAATAATTATTCCACTGCGGGACCACTCACTTGTTTCTTTATCACCTCAGGTCTTCCGCAAGATGTTGAGATTGTCAGAGCCAACATTGACTTTCAAAGGAGAAGACTGCAAGGAGTTACTAAAAGAGAATCATAATGGGTTGGACCTCTTACCTGAGTTCCTGGAATACCCGACGACAGTTCCTGAAGATATCACAAGGTTTTAGGTTAGTTCGTTTAGAAATCCATTCCGGGAAATTTCCTGGGTGTTTACAAGAATAACGAGACAAGAATCCACAACAAGCATTTCCCACATGATTCTTTATAGTTTTTATTTCACGGTGAAGGAATAAGCCATATTTTATTGGGGGAAGCTGATTTCCATTGAAATCTGTTCCCAATTGTCACGATTCAAATAGGATAAGAAATTTTATATGCCATCCTAATTGGTTTTCGCGATAGCGCATTGCTATCCATTTCAAAAATTGTTTGTGTCCAAGATGATAAACTGTGAACTCGACCCAATAACCTTCGTGTACCAGGCCTTGTGGAGGCACAAGGCCTCCCATTGTTTTTATGAGGTTTTTAATGACTTTGTCTCAGTTTTCAAAGATTTATTGTTAGTAAAGGATACTCCCCGAATGTCTGACCAGGAAACCTAGTTTTTGGACAGGAAGGGGACACTTGAACAAATGAAGAATTATAGTGTAATAATGATTTTTGGCACCAAGGAAAATATTTCTTTCCTTCCAAGTCACATTACGGACATAATGTTTGTTACAGAAATAGAAAGGCAATACAACTACCAGTTGCATGTTTTCTAAGAGAAGAGAAATAAATAGTTCATTCATCTGCCTTGGAAATTCAGGGACTTCGTGTTCAGGAATGTCAATAAGATTGACGAATTCGCAGGCCATTTAAACAACTTGAACCTAAGATATGATGAAAGGCTAAGAGGGTTCGACCCTAATGGGATTTTTGTAGACCATTTACTAGCAGTTGTCTTCAACAATTATTTTATCCATACACTCCTGAATGAAGACAAAGACAATGATGACAACACTCCTTCTCCTAATGTTGGCAACCTAGAGACATTGAAAATCACCAATGAATTGTACAAACAATGAGGAAAAGGCCCCGGTGAGAAGAGTGTCCAATCCCCAGCTGCCACTCCCAAGAGTACAACATCCCGGAGCATCGCTCCAACAACCCACCCCAGTAAGAAAGAAACCCACAATTCTTCAAATGGAGGAGGAGATAAGAACCCTCCTCGGGGTAAAATTGATAGTTCTCACAAGCTTCATGTGAGGAAGAAGAGAAAAAATGTTGTGGAACAAGAGGAAGAGCCCAGAACTGAAAGTGAAGACATGGAACTTGAGACTGATTTGGATAACATATTCTGCAATGTTGATCATCCCGGGGATGCGATCAACCATAATCCCCTAATGGAAATAAATGAGACCAATATTTTTAACGAAGATGAATCCTTCGTATTCTAGAGCATTGTTTTTGACAGCGAATCTAAAAAAATAATTATTGAAAAGAGAGATGTAAGAAATAAGAAAGGGAAATCTCATTCAGAGATTAACCTTAGGAACATGCAGTTGTTCCAAATATCCCGACTTCACCGAGCAACCAGAGATGTTGTTGATGATTCCATTGGAGGCCTTGAGGTGGAGAATGCTAGACTGAAGGACCGAATCAAGGAATTGGAGGAAGATTTGATTCCTATACCATTGCTTGCTAGTCCTTTAGCAATAATCGTTCCTGCCACCCCTGCAACCAAGTTAAAAGGATCCTCCATCCTCCTCATATCGTGTAGGGGATATGTGGAGAAGAATATCAAGCAAATAATGGAGCTAATTACTCAAGCCTAGGAAACATAAAAAAGTATAGCTTCCTTTAGAACGAGGGCACATGACTTCCATGAATATTTGCAGGCGGATTTAAAAAATGAAGAAGGTTTCTATCTAGACACAGTCGTCCCTTTTGGCATCAATGTCACCAACATAACATGAATGAGAAGAAGGGAATAAGATCTCCCCTCCCCAAACCGGATCAAACAATTAAATGCATGTTGGAAAGAGAAAATTAAGAACCTACATCTAATTGTCCTATCATGTGAACAAGTCGTATCAAATAAAGAAGAATCCCCAAACGGGATCAAACAATTAAATGCATGCAGGAAAGAGAAATTTAAGAACCTACATCTCATTGTCCTGTCCTGTGAACAATCTGTATCAAAGAAATAAGAATTATTCAGAAAGCTGACCAAAATAGACATAGCTAGAAGTACCAACGAGATCCAAGGCCCCAACTTAATCCTCAACTCCTTGTCCTTAACCAAGCAAGCCTTCGATGAACAAGTTGATATTTTTAAGGGGTTGTCTTTAGAAAAGTTTTACGGCATCCTTGAATATGATGAGGATGACATGGACAACTGGCTAAAGGACTTTTCGGTACAAAATGAAGAAATTGAACAAGGTCTGCGTGATATTTCTATCGATCTAAGGGAATTAGAAAGAAATTTTTTCAACATAAAAATACGGTATGAGATCAACGTGGCCCCCATGAGAAGCTACATTGAAGAATGGATCCAAAGGGAAATCGACAAGCTCACCGATGAAGGGAAACAAGTGGTTGGCACAATTCCAGTAACCGTCGACGAGAGCAATAAAAATGCATCAACAAACAAATATCAAAGGGGGAGAGAGATATCATCATAGTAAGTTTATACTAATCACATCCTTCTTTCTTTATCAATCCAATTATTCCACCTCTTTAAATAGAAATGTCTAACCACAGACTAATAACTTCCAACTTCTTATTTTCAGGTCTTTCTCTCTACCGTCGCCCATTTTTTGTTTCTACAGTCTTATTTCTTGTAATTATTTCTTTTATGGTTTGCGGGAGCCCCAATCCCATTCTATATGACAAGCACATTTAAATTTCGAGGAATATGTAACAAACAATATTATTTTTTGATAAATTTCAAAGAAAAATACTTCGGGAACAATCTCGACAGTACCTTGTAACCATCTTCTCGGAATGCAAAGTTAGTTCTCTTTATGCATGTCAGTCATCTTCTTTTATTTTTATGTGCTCAGAATTTTTTATCTCGAACTATGCTGGATATCATGAAATTTTGTTTATTTAATTTGAATGGTTAATGTGTGTAATTCCTGGTCCTATTTTCCAGGAACCTTTATTTTAAAAAAAAAACAAAAAAAAAAATTATATCGTTTTGTATTGCTCTAAGTCATTATGATGGAAATTCTCTAAGTCCCACATTTAAACTATACCCGCCCCAAGAAAAACTTAAAGAGGAGTAACACATCTATAAAAATGCAATAGGATTGACATCCTCGTTAGGTTACCGTTTCGGTCCTAACAGATTCAAGGGTCAACAGACTTGTCAATACATCTGCAAGAATATCCACAGAAATAGAAACCTTAAAAAAAAATTATCATTGCCAAAAAAACAATCAATTGGATAGACATGTTACAAATATACCAGTTGGTACTATACTGAACTGTCATAGGAATCTTACAAATATTTTTATTCTTACAAATATTTCAGTTGGATAGGCATGTTACAAAGATGCCCTCTTCCTAGAGAGAAATTATAGATCAACCTCTGCAAAGTGGGCTTCCTGCTCACGCACAAAAGTTTCATGAAAAGGGCATCTTCCTCTGTCTCGACACCTTCTTTTCACACAATTTAAATTAACTTCAATGAGCTGAAATCTAGTGAAAATAAACAATCATGTTATATGTGTGTTAATATGTAGAAAAAAGTAGCAAGCACAAAGATCACACAAGAAGATCAAAGAATCTTCAACACTGGACACATTTAAAAAATATATATATATTTGTTTCTTTCCCACCACATATAAATTTATTTAGCCCAACACATATAGAGACAAACAAGCTAGATGATCTATTTAATAGAATGAAATGGATGTTGCTTACTTTGTCCATTGGAAAAATAAAAAAAGTGACTATGAAAATTGTACTTAACTCTAAATACTAGGATGAAAGTCAGTTGGAAGTATATAGAGATCATTATAAATGAATTTCATAAATACATTAAAGAGATAAAACCAACAAGGTAGGAACGGAAATTTCCAACATGGCAATTCAGACTCCAACATAATATCAAGTTACACGTGATGGGGATATCTATGATTTTTAATAGTTATCTGTTGCACTACTGGTAATAGGAAATATTAAAAAATATTATTAAGAAAATAAAAGCAAGATGGATTATGAAAAACACAATATAATTATAATGAGAATACTTTCAAAAACTAAATGGTTTCAATGTCATAATTTCTCTAGGAGATTAATGCTCGAGCACCTTCTCTTTCTGAAATGAATGTGAGTCGTCGATCAGTTTCCACTTTTCCATCTGGGTGACCCTGGCACTTTAGTGTCCCTGCTAAAGTTTTACCGACCTGACAATTTTAGAACTCCCCTGGTCATATTTAGCGATGGAAAAAATTTCTCACAAAGTTACTTTCTCGCTAAGTACTTGTTGACCCGATATTAATATAATATTATCATTAACTAATTCGGGAATTCGGGACTCCGACTCTTTAGGGCTCTAGGCTTCGGAGGAACTGTGTTTGTTCTGGAAGGAAAAATCCTGGAGTGATATTCTCTCGGAGTCATGTAACAACCTGACGTCTTATGGCCAACGTGTCGCAAAGTGTCATGTGTCCTTTTCTACATGATACCACCTATCCTGCATGTTGCTTTCCGCGCGTCCACGATAGTTTCCATGTGTCTTTGTTAATTCGATCTTTCATTCTCCCATGGTATCTCCATACTTGTGCATTTATTCCCACTCCAACTTGGCAGGAACTACGTTGCTATGTAACACTTGTTTCAATAGTACTGTGGATTGGTGTTCACCGCCTCCCCACATTATTGACTTTATCTATTCTTAATATGTATCTGTGACACACCCTGTAGCATAAGAAAAATGAAATATCAATAGAAGAAAAAGTACAAGCCGACGACCATTCCCAAATCATGTAGTACTGGAATCCAAGATGTCATTACATCAAATCGATGGACTTCAGAATTGGGAAAAGCTAATTATTGGATATTTGGAAAAATAAAAAACACATCAAACTTGACATCTAGAATTAGATATTTTCTTTACCTTCCAGAGATCCTGCAAGTCACTCTAGTTTGCATATAATCAATTTATGAATATCTTCTCCGGCCTAAATTAGACAGATAAGTAAACTAATAAGAATACATATGATGCATCAAACATCATTTGTTATTTATATGAAATCGAGTATTTTTATTTAAATCCACCCGAGATCTATAGATTCTTTGGGACTGAAAATTAAAGATGAGAAATTTACTTTGTAGTTTTGATTATTTCAACTTATAATATTATATTTTTTTATATTTTCTTACATATTTAATATCATTTCAAAATTATTTTCACACTAAATTTTATATATTATTTTGATGACAAACTTAACAAATTCAACTTATAATATATTTTATTATTATTGGTTTTAATGATGTTTTAAAATATTTTTAATATAATTCTAAATTTATTTCGTTGTAGACTTCACATACTATTTTAATGATAAACTTAACAAAATTTTAAATTGAGTCATATCTCACTTCTTTATATCTTATTTTTTTATACATGAAATTAATTTAATAAAAACACTCGGAAGCCAACATCTGTATAATCCCTTGCCGAATGTTGTTGTTGCCACAATACATACCATACATTTAAACAATCCTCTCTTTATGTGCCAACTTAGAATATCAATCAAGTATATAGGATGTGATTTGCATGGAYGCATGSATCAAGGATATCCCATCAAAACACCTATCAAARKTTTAGGAACTTAGATGACARCTTCGTTTTGGAATCAGAKCTAGTGGMAGCATTCACCTAGGCACCTCCACCAGTTGGGAAGGAGTGTCCGCAGTTGGGTCAGTGSGTAGCACCAGTKCCCATGGAATGGTMTTGTAGGTAAGGGTTATGTGACCATGTGCTTGGTCGTGCCTGTGCCTAATCCTGCATCAGAGGGTTACTCTAAGGTCATTGAATTGACGAAGAAGGATGAAGATCTCAAGGACACCATATTTTATGTGGGAACTCCAGGGAAATTTCTAAGAATACTTTCGCTCTGCATCCCATGTTTAATTGCTTTGTTTCCTTGAGCTTGAAGGATGACGTTGGATTAAAGGATCGTCTCAAGATTTTTCTCAGGCTTTAATGGGAAAAATCGTAGAACATTGGTGGATATGCCTACCGACGAGCTCAACCGAGCCTCCAATCAGTCCACCACGTTCTTCAATGTCGAGCAAATCCCTACAAAATGTGAGTACAATGTTTATATTTATTGATTTAATATAGAGCACAACTGAAAACCATGAAGCCACAAAGGATGTAGACAAGCTGTGTGAGATGGAAAGAACATCCACGAACAACCATGTGACTAATGGGTTTATGAACGTCTAGATTTGTTTTACAGGGTATCTCGTTGTTGGATTCAACCAAGTCAAAGGTTTACATTGTCATGGAGTATTGTAATGGCGTAGAGCTCTTCAATAGGGTTGTCGAAAATGGGATACTGAAGGAGGAGGAGGTGAGGAAACATTTTCAACAACTGATAAGCGCGATCGAATTTTGTCATAGCCGGGGTGTGTACCACCGAGACTTGAAGTCGGAGAACATGTTATTAGACGATGATGGGGATGTTAAGGTCTTCGATTTTGCACTAAGCACGTTGCTAGATTAGTTCAGGTAGGATGAAATCCTCCACACGGCATGTGACACATCATCCTACGTCACACCGGAGTTCATAAGCAAGAAGGGCTATGACAGTACCAAGGAAGACATCTGGTCATGTGGGGTGAAACAATTCTTGCTCATGGTGGGGTACCTGTCGTTCCACAATGCGAATTAGATGGTGATGTATAAAAATATGTGTTAGCACTAGAAGTCACCTCTGGATTGCAGTAGAGGTAAACCCAGTACCCATCAGTTTTATGTCACAATGAATAAACTTAAAGGGGGTCTAATGGATGAAAAATTAGGATAGTATCTCTTTAACTCAGAAAACTGGACTGATATGCATAAGCATGTGAGGTCTTGATCTAACATCAGTCAGTAAGTTGTATTAAGGGTGAGTAGGGGGGACAACTTGAGGAGAAAATGTAGAGGACTTCTATGGGCATCCTGTCTTCTAGCAACCTGAGGAGAGAAAAACTCTGAGGACAAGATCCTCTTGATTCAAAGCTTCAAGAAACCAAAAACGTTACAAAAACACTGCAATCAAACATACATTGCAACACAGTCACAACAACTCGACTGGATCATCCATGTTAGAGATTTTAGTATCAGAGGCAAAAGAGATGGGGAAGAAGGTTGACTATTATTAAACAAGAAGTATCAAAAATTCATACATAACTATATAACCAGAGGCTTTACTAAAACTTTACAAATCAGGAGCATAGCTCAACCATCGACACTAAACAAAATGGAAAAAATCCCTACATATACTTTGAACTGGCTCCAACTTCCTGAGGCGATCTTGTCATGCTTTCAAATCTTTGCATTGATGAGCTTCTCTATCAAGTTGTGCATGCAGATGTTGGTCAAACTGCCCATGTAGTCTTCTGTCAGACGCGATCTCTGTTAGTCTGGATTGACTGTCTGCCTCTACGATTGTCCCTTTCTGGCTGTCTATTTAAGTAAGGAGACAATGTCTCACCCACCTTCCTTTCTTACATTAACTGATCCATTGGGATCTGAGTGGGCAGAGTCAACGCCTGCGCTTGGAAGTCGTGGTGACCTTTCCTTTACTGTCTGTGCTCTGCTGGATGTTAGTCAGGGAGACTATTAGGTGGATGAAGGATGATGACGAGGAGGAGTTGGAGAGATGATTAGTGAAAAATAAGCAATCTATGGCATATACTCGGCGGCCAGGTGGACAACTACAAGCGGCCAGGTGGTGACTGGGAGAGTGTAGGCGATCGAATGCGTACACTGAGGTGGGAAGGTGGGAAGGATGCAGTGGCAAAGGGAGAGTGAGGACAACCATATAGGTGGAGGTGACATGGGGGTGATTGGAAGACACATGGCAGGAGGTAATAGGGTGAGGTACAAAGGTGGGACAGTGAGTGGAGGATAGGTGTGCAGTAGTGAAAGCTGGAAGGGGAGCGGGACATGCGAAAGTCAGAGGAGAT